>CAKAOH010004760.1:0-16581 GCA_916701665.1 Sebastiscus tertius | reverse complement strand
ACATTTCTGATTCTTACAAACAGTCCCTTTAACCATTTGCAGACTGTTTGGTCCACCTGCTTAGAAGAATACTTCCCTTCGATTCTCCAACATGCAAGTATTTCGAGTCACCTGCTATTCTAAACTGATGCTTCTCAGAAACAAAGTTTAAATAATTAAAACTGGTGGCCGCAACATAAATCTGTATGATTGTAACATTACCCGGGAGAGACGCGTGTTTCCGTGTTGAAATCCTACTCATTCTGCTTTTAAATACTGTAATATGATTCAATAATAGTTAGGTATTTGAGAGGATGCACCGTCCCAGTATTTGTTTGCGGTACTAAAAGTTCATAAAGTTCCAACGTTGGATAGAGTGCTCCAGGGATGACGTATTGTTGTAGGCTCAACCAGGAAGTTGGCATCGCCCCGGTTCCTCTCGAACTTTTCGATTGTTCCATTGTGTTTTGGGTTATTGCAGAAAATCAGCTCTGTGGCAAACAACTTATAAGTTTTCTTCAGCAAGATCATCTCCACAAATTAACACCACTTTTATGATTTTTGAAGTGTGAATGCAATCTCCAGAAGTAAAAAGCTAACGTTAGGCTGTAAATGAACTACACCACGGTCACGAGCGTGAGTACAAACACAATGAGACTGTAAAGGAGGACGAGTCGGCGTGATGACGTTTAGTCGTCTCATTTGGCCACTTGTTAGCAACTGCCTTTTTAAGACACATCAAGGCTTCAAAATTTCCGAGTGGGATATTTACTGACGTGTTTTATAACGTAGAACAAAACGTTAAAATCTCTACCATTCAAAAAACCCATCGACTTCCAGACGAGGGAACTGGAAGTGCTAAAATGCGAACTCAGTTCTGGGTTTTAGGACTCATTCCAGTAATACTCTATACCCAAAGGTAAAATGGTAGCACGCAATACTAATCTGTTCATTCTCTTTTCATTCACTGTACTGTAACTGTAACACTGAAATCAGCTGAAATGACACAGGTACCAACGTATGTCAGGCCAGTAAATACAATCAGCCAGTGGCCCGATCGGACCAGTGCTCGAAAAAGTAAAAAAAAATAATTTCATTCATTCGAATAATTTTCCAGACATAGCTTCACGACTTCCATTCTCGGAGACTTGGCTCTGCTCCGCCTGTGTCTGTTTCTACTGACAGTCCTGGGAATGTGAGGAGAGCGTGCCGCGCGAAGACAACAGACGAGTTGAAACACAAAAGAACATCCGTTGCGTCTAGGAGAAAAACATACGCCTGGGTTAAGAATGATAACTGGTGTTATAAGGAATAGTGCGTAGTGTATGCGTAGCGAGTGTGTGGTTGAGCCAGATCGATAGAGAGAGAGAGGGTGGCTGACAGCGAACAGGTGTTTGCGATCAGAGCTTAGCAGAATACCTGCAGTCCATGGCGCACGGCCTTACCAAGACTTGTGTGCCTGCAACTCTTATTAATCTTCCCATGTCGAGACAAAACAAAAACTAAATGTATGGCTTTGCGCAGCGTCGTCCAGTCCAGAAAGAGAGCCGATGTGTCGAAATTAAAATTTCTTAATGATTCCCTGGAATGTGAATTCTGAAAGTGGTTCTCGATGCCCAAACCAAGTCAGAATAGCTGGGTTAATGCTCTTCCACTACTGTTACAACAGGCAAAGCCCCAGTGAAGCGGAGCAGCAGGAGTTTCCTCCTGTCCAAGTGGCACTGCCACTATTTCCCATAATGCAGCTCAGCACTTTCCCCTCATCAGCCAGTTGCTCCGTTAGCCTACATTCAACCCGGCAGAACCATCAATCAAACGCACACATCTAAGGCCATTCAAACCCCTGAGACAGCCAGAGACGAGCAAAGGTAGCCACGGGCAAACGCACACATACACACACACACACACGGTGCAGCCCAGCAGGCGGAGCAGAAACATCCAGGAGTGAATTATTCATCACAGGAGCACAAGACCAGGCAGGGACCTTCCCCCAGAGCTGCTGCTACACACAAATATTAATTAACAAACACTAATAATTCACCAATTCCACTGTGTGTGTGCATGCATGTGTGTGTACATGCGTTTATGTGTGTATGTGTGTAGGTACAGTCCAATGTACTGCTATGCCCTACTTTTCTCCACCCATTCCTGCCTTCTCCCCTGCCCTGATTATGTCTTATTTCCATCTGATGGTGTCTGTGGAGTGTACTGAATAGTGCTTAAATATACAGTGTGTGTGCGTGTGCATTTATTATATAAATAAAGAATGGCGAGTTCTGTCAAAACATCTGATGACATCCATTTGCTGAAAGAAGCACTGCCCAGCTTGAATCATTTATGAAAACAGATTTTATGAAAATGTTTTACAAATATTCCCAATCCTTCATTTACACAGGGACAAAATACAGCTAGCGAGGATGCTAATTATTTTTTTTTTTCTACCCGATAACCTACCCTCGTTAACCGATTATTAACCGTAGCACGTAGCAGTGTGTGTGTACAGCTTATTTGTCTGTGAATAAATGCTACAACTCCTCAAGACCAGAGCCAACTTCCTTAATCCTGCAACAGCGGCTCAGACTCACTTAAGGTGGGCTGTTAAGGTGGACCAGCTTTTTCTCCTTTAAGTGACAAGCCGCTCCTCGGAGTTTTGCTCAGCTTTTTATTTAATTTTTACTATTTCTTTTAACCGTTTAACCGATAGCGTTAATCGTCGGCTAGCGGTTAAACGGTTAATTATTAACATCCCTAACAGTGAGTGTAAATGAAAGTTAGGGAGGGGATGAATACAACAAGTTGGAAGCAACTTTGGTCGGCATCTCTCACTACTCAAACGTTCCCCCCTGTCGGACTGTGTTACAGGTTACAGATAAACTGTAGATGTGGAACTGTTACTTTACATGTACAATGAACATTAGTAGAAGAACTGCAGTATCTACCGTATGTGATTATGGTGTAGAACATGAGTAGGAGATAACTGCAAAAATATATTAAGGTAATGCGTCATTAAAATGAGACTAACACATTTTCAAATAAAAGCCACAGTTCAAATAGAGTCTCAAATAACTGGTGGTTAGTCTGACAAATAAAGGCTGGTTGCTAATAAAGGCCTGGTGATAATAATAAATTGGACTTAAATAGCGCCTTTCAAGAAACCCAAGGACGCTTTACAAAGAGTGCACACAAAATCATACTAATAAATAAAACAGAGGGAAAACTGTAGCCAGTTAATGAAAGGGTGATGTGTAGGAAGAGTTAGCTGAGGTCATAGGCCTTGATGAACAGGTGGTGTTTGAGGTGTTTTTTGAAAATGTCCAGGGATGAAACACTCCTTATTTCAGGAGGGAGAGAGTTCCAGAGGGCGGGGGCTGCGACGCTGAAGGCTCTGTCGCCGAATGTTCTCAGCCGGGTGTGGGTGGTGGAGAGCAGACCAGTGTCAGAGGATCGTAGTTTCCGGGATGGAGTGTAGGGGTGGAGAAGGTCGGTTAGGTACTGAGGGGCATGGAGGGATTTGTATGTGAGAAGGAGGAGTTTATAGTTGATACGGGACTTGATTGGAAGCCAGTGAAGATGGATGAGAGTAGGGGTGATGTGCTGCCAGGGCATAGTGCGGGTAAGAACCCTGGCAGCTGAGTTCAGGACATACTGGAGCCTGTCCAGGTCTTTGCTGGGTACCCCGGACAGGACTTCATTACAGTAGTCCAGACGGGAGGTGATGAATGCGTGAATGAGGGTCTCTGCCACGGAGTCGGAGAGTGATGGCCGGAGTCGGTAAATGTTTTTGAGGTGGTAAAAAGTGGATTTTGTGACGGTTTTGATGTGTGACTGAAATGAGAGGGTGGAGTCCAGGATGGCGCCAAGGTTGCGGACCTCAGAGGATGAGCAGATGGAGCTGCCATCCCTGTCCAGGAGGTAAAGTGTTTACTTCTTGTTTAGTCCTGTGCTTCCTTAAAATGTAGTGTAACGTAGAAAAAATGGAGTCGTCAAGTCAGTGAACTGACTCAGTAATGTCAGTTACACAGCAATATCTAAGTTTGCCAACGTTGTCTAGCGTCTAATTCATCAGAATACGCCCAACATCCGTCAACTCTTCAGAAAAGCAGCTATTTTAGCAGATTTGCAGCCCAGATTGGCACTCTCAGGTTACTGTACCCAGACTGCTTCTGGTGTCTGATGCCTCCAGCGTGTGCTAGACATGTCAATCGACCCAAATAATATGACACTCCTCGGTGACGCTGATGGATGTGACACGGCTCAAATCCAGTTCAAATTTGCACTAAATTTGGATTGAAACTCGACTAATGACAACATTAACATGCTGATGTTTGCATCAAGCATGGCTTGAACGTTGAAAATCATGTAGGGATGCAACGATACCGATATCAGTATCGGGTATCAGGTCCGATACTGTGCTCATGTACTCATACTCGCAAAACGGCTCCGATACAACGGCACCAATATCACTTCACAGCAGTGTGACGTTAACTTCTCGCCACCATCTTTCAGGGCCTCACGCTCCACCTCCCCGACGGTGTGGGCGAGACGGGCCGGTGGTGCGCCCGACCCCGCGGGGCCGGGATCCCACCTCAGCCGGCGCATGCCGACCCTTACTTTCTTTGTGCTACGGGGCTTTGCTTGCACCCTCTGACTCGCGCGTGCGTTACACTCCTTGGTCCGTGTTTCAAGATGGGTCGGGTGGGTTGCCGACAATGCCACAGACCCCTGGCGCCTTTTATGTGGGCCGCGGCACGACACGGTGGGGGCACACTGAGGACAGTCCGCCCCGGTTGACAGTCGCACCAGGAGCAGAGAGCCCCGTTACGGTGCGGCGAGGTCCAGGCGAGCCACCTTCGCCCCGAGCCTTTCCGAGCCGACCTAGAACCGGTCGCGGTGCACCGCCTCGTATGCGGGACTCCCCAGCCTGCCGTGTGTCGCTCACACCCTCCAGCTGGCTGTTAACGAGGGTCTTTTGGCACAGAGAAGTACTTGTATCGGTACTCGGTATCGGTGAGTACCCAAATGTAAGTACTTGTACTCGGTCTGAAAAAAAGTGGTATCGGTGCATCCCTAAAAACATGATTCCCCAAATATGGTGCTCATGAAGCTGGAGCCCACTCAAACAGACAACCTCTATTATTTAATCAAGAAATCTAAAGTACACATCAACTGATCCAACTCGTGCAAACACACAGAGAGATGAAACTTGATCTCAAGAAGAAATTTCCTCAAAACAATTCACAGCTAAAGATAGCGCTCAGTCCTCGCTGCATTAACCGGGGTCCTCCCTCGGGAGTTCCTGAGCTCCGGAAATATACCGCCATGACATCAGCGTCTCCCGTTCAACAATAATGAGCCTTTGTTGAGAGAGCAGCTCTGGGGAAGCTCTCACTTGCACCGCGGTCATTGAGATCCTGATAAATGACCTCTGAGGTCATTGCCAACAGTGTTTACTCAACCCCTCAGCCTCCGTCAACCCGTATAACTCATCTTGCCATTGTCAAGTGGAATTGGATTTAGTGCAAATGAAACCCCTCCATCCCCTCCGGCGTGTAGCCAGCTCTCCTGACAGAGTGCTCATGTGTCAGAGGACTGCCGTAGATGTGTGTGAAGGGCAAGTGGCCTGCTGTACGAGTGAGGGATTATGAGTAGTAAATGGACTATAGGGCTTGGAAAATAGCGCATGGGAACACTTATGGAAAGACATATGTGTTGGTATGAGCAGGGAGGGGTGAGGGCAATATCTGCATGCGTGTGTGAGTGTGTGTGTGTGTTTAACCAGGGATTAAGTTACAATCTATAGATTCTGAATAGCTGACCTAGGTACTTTGGCTCTCATGTCTTCTCACTCCCCATCAATACCTTCACCTTTTGTCCTACAAGTGCACACACAGACACACACACACACACACACACAGACACACACACACACACAGACACACACACACACACCCACGCACACACACATAACACAAGAGTGTTGCAGACTGCACGTGGGTCAAGCAGCACTAATGCAGAGCACTCACCGCTCTAATCTGCTTCCATCAGGAGACCATTTGTAACCCTGAGAAGAGCACTCTCACTACTTGGATGTTCAGGAAAAGCAAACTAAGACGTGTTACCGACGAACACTGACACAGTCCGATTCTGAAAAACCCAGGATTACATTAAAGGACAGCAATTGTTTTTACGTATAATGCCAACGTTATTAAAATGATTTCTTTGTTTCCACAATATCTGTGTATGGCAACTACAATATGTTTAGAAAAGATTGTTGTTATGGCAACTAAACTGTTATGGTTAGGGAACTAAATCCCTGTAAACTGTGATGGATGTTTACAACGAACACTTTGGACAATTCATTTGCCTTCATTTTCTATTCCCGATAAGTTTTTATTAGGGCTGTCAATGAAATAAAATATTTAATCGCGATTAACCGCATTATTGTCCGTAATGTGAGTGGGCAAATATGCTGCTTTGTGCACATGTATGAATATATTTATTATCGGAAATCAATTAATAACACAAAACAGTGACAGATATTGTCCAGAAACCCTCACAGGTACTGCATTTAGCATAAAAATATGCTGAAATCATAACATGGCAAACTGCACTCTAGCTTTAAAACTGAGTCAGCTACAACCTAAAACTCTCAAGTTGCGTTAATGCGTTAAAGAAATTAATGAATTTGCGTTAACGCGTTAAGCAGCTCCACTCTTTATATATTGTTTTTTCACACGTTGGTGTTTTAAAGGGTTAGTTTGGATTCACCAAAGTCACACAATAACACAAACAAACCAACCGATCGAGGCAGCGACGGACCAGAAACTCCTGTGTTCTGTAAAGTAACTGTTTTTGTCAATGGAGTCTGGTGGCTTTGAAGAGAGTAGAGATAACGGCTTAAGTTCCCCATCAGAAACATCTGTCTGGCCGCAAAGTAAAGCAGTGAAAATATTTTAAATATAGCATACACTTTTTTTTAGGTGAGTCTTTCTTTTAGGTGTCTAAATTCCGTTTTCCTGCTGCCCTCGTCCACAGCAGTACATTGCTTTGCTCCCGTGCTGGTACTCCTATCTGTTTCTCTAAACTGGGGGTGTGCCGATCATCATCTACTGTAGGTATATGGATAAGTACTTCATACAACCCCCCTTCACAAAATCTGAACTATCCCTTTAAGTACAAGTTTAAGTTTACATATTGCAATGTATTCCCTTACTGTACGTACCAACCCACTATAATAAACCATACCGAGTGTCTCATAAGTTTTATTTCTTTTATAAACAGTAAAAAAAACTAAACAAAAGACAAAAGGCCAGCATGTATTTGGCTGCAGGAAAAAGAAAAAAAAACAATCTCTTGTGGTTAGTTTGTGGTGAAGCAGTGCTGCTGGCTACAGACTTTATTAAGGTGAGAACACAACTCCTGGCTGAACTAGTTGAATTCTTCATATTCCATCACTGAACAAATGTGCTGCTGGTCTAAAAGACCTCACTTTGTCTGTGATGCCTCGCGCCGTATACTCCATTTCCTTTTTTTCTGGATCACTGCCTTTGTTTCCATCTCAGTGGTAACATCTGCTAGTTAAATGAACAGTTTGAGGCTCAGCTTTGCTGGGCTTATTAGAGGACTTCTGCACCTTTATGAGGATCAAACATCTTGAAATTATTTTTTGACACTGCTACTTTTAGTTTGTCTAGATTACATTTACCTCTTTAGCTTCACATGCTCACACTGGTGTGGGATGTAAATCAACAACATTCACGTCATTAACGTAATCCATCTTTCGGCGGTTGTAGCGGGATCAGTCTTAAAGTTAGAGTGAAGATACTGATATCATATAAAACTAAAAACCGAAGGAATCCATTGGTACCAACCATGTCATACTAGCTTGTAGCGAAGGAGGATAAATAACGCTCCAAACTTACGCTAAATTTTGGCGAGGAAAAACTGGTATGTCCATTTTCAAAGGGGTCCGTGTGACCTCTGACCTCCAGATCAGTGAATGTAAATGGGTTCTCTGGGTACCCACGAGTCTCCCCTTTACAGACATGCCCACTTTATGATCATCACATGCAGTTTGGGGCAAGTCATAGTCAAGTCAGCACACTGACACACTGACAGCTGTTGTTGCCTGTTGGGCTGCAGTTTGCCATGTTATGATTGGAGCATATTGTTTTATGCTAAATGCAGTACCTGTGAGGGTTTCTGGACAATATCTGCCATTGTTTTGTGTTGTTAATTGATTTACAATAATTAATATATACATACATTTACATACAGCAGCATACTTGTCCACTTAGTAAGAGTATTAAATACTTGACAAATCTCCCTTTAAGGTACATTTTGAACAGATAGAAAATGTGTGATTAATTTGTGATTAACTATGCGATTAACCGCAATTAAACATTTGAATCGATTGACAGCCTAAATAAAAGTAAAGGTAAAGTGACACTGGTAAATATAAAGGGGATATAATAGAACTTTTGATCTTGTTACACACTGTATTTCTCTGCTGATTCCTGAAGTTGAGCTATATTTGAGATGCTTATCAATATCAGTAGTATTTTCATCCTGGTTCATACTTTAGATTTCCACAGAGCAGTTTTACACTGGAGAGGAAAAGTGGTGAGCAATGTTACAGAAAATGGGAACCCCACTATTTAACAGTGCTTGTTGTAAACTGCTCTTTCTGCTTCATTTTCACATGAACAGGCATCAATCACCCATCAGCGAGGACCGCCGTGCTTCACGCAGCACTGTATACAAGCAATATTAATTATATGTTCATATATCTGGCACGAGGCCAAATGTGTCACATCAAAACTGTGCAATGAATGAATCATTTTTTGAGAGAGTGCAAACGCTCTGTTTGCCAAATGAGTCATAAAGGCAGGGATGTTGAGCGGAGGATTATTTCATCTCCTTCACAAGGCAACACAGTGTGGGCGTGAAAATTCAAAAAAGTCAACGTGGGCCGCGAGACGCCCACAAAGTTTCCGTAGAGGAAAACTGACAGGATTAACATCACCTTTTATGAAATACATGTGATATCTTTTAGTGTCTCTCTCTCAAACGTTTTACATTGCAGGAAAAAAGCAAAAGCAGCCTTATGCTGTTGGGATATCGTGCCTCAGTGTAACACGGAGTCACACTACAGAGGAAGAAGCTTCAGTGACTCAGATGTTGATCTCATCCATTGGCTCAGGGCTGCCCTGGATACAAGGTTCCCATGTTCCTCTGCAGGATGTTGTGTTGGCATATCACTCTCCTCGCATCTCCACCTGTTGTCACACTGAACATTGTGGTGACGTCACTCCCCGTTATTAACCCAAAAAAACATTGAGGAGTCAGTCCTGGTCCGGTGGATTTGATTTCACCTGTTTGACGGATACCAATGGAGCAGAGGAGGACTTCCCATCCCCCGGGGGATCACCTCCATGGTCATCTGTGTTTCCTGACACTTCCACTCCCTCCTTTGAGCTGGGAGGCTATATAGGCTGACATCACTTTGCCTTTAGGCTGCTAGGGGAAGTGTAAATGGGATCAGGCTTGTCAGGTTTCAGGGAAAGTGAAGCTGTGCGAGTCATGATGATCCGGATGGGAATGCTGCAGATATTCTAACTCACTACGCTGGGAAGGCAGCCAGATCAAACAGAAATGAAGAGGTAGGATCAAAACAAACAAAAAAAGCATATAACCCCTCAGTGTTTACTACCAGGTCTGTACATGATACCGCCTACAGTCTTATAGCAATTAGGAACAAGCTTTTTCATCAAAAATACCAAACTACAGAAAGGCAATTTTCTGTCTCTGTAGTTACTTTGGTGAGACAGGACCATGAAGCTGCAATTTCAAGGGGCATCATTTATAACTTGTGTGTACGCACAAAATGGGGCTTGAAAGACGCCACTTCCTACAGAGAAGTTAGGATTTATAAAAACCAAACTGTGTGCACCTGTACGGAAACTCTGACTTATAGTACCAATATTTTGGAGACTGACAGAATTGCCAACGCAGATGGCAAAGAAGCTAGGGCAGGCCTATAAAATGCAGTTCGTAGGGCTGTCAAGCGATTCAAATATTTAGTCGCGATTAATCGCATGATTGTCCATAGTTAATCACAATTAATCGCAAATTAATCACACATGTTTTATCTGTTCAAAATGTACCTTAAAGGGAGATTTGTCAAATATTTAATACTCTTATCAACATGGGAGTGGACAAATATGCTGCTTTATGCAAATGTGTGTATATATTAATTATTGTAAATAAATTAACAACACCAAACACTGACAGATATTGTCCAGAAACCCTCACAGGTACTGCATTTAACATAAAAAAAATATGCTCAAATCATAACATGGCAAACTGCAGCCCAACAGACAACAACAGCTGTCAGTGTGTCAGTGTGCTGACTTGACTATGACTTGCCCCAAACTGCATGTGATTATCATAAAGTGGGCATGTCTGTAAAGGGGAGACTTGTGGGTAACCATAGAACCCATTTACATTCGCTGATCTGGAGGTCAGAGGTCAAGGGTCCCATTTGAAAATGGACATGGCAGTTTGTTGTTTGGAGCGTTATTTAACCTCCTTCGCAACAAGCTAATATAACATGGCTGGTACAAATGGATTCCTTAGGTTTTCTAGTTTCATATGATATTATCCCCCGAGCTTTAAAACTGATCCCGCTACAACCTCCGAAAGATCAGTTGCGTTAAAGAAATTAGTGGCGTTAAAACTAATTTGCATTAAAACGTTATTATCGCGTTAACTTAATAAGTATGAAATAATGTATAAATCCCAAACTAGCCCATGAAATAAGGAATAATCCCACAGAATTATTCATTATTCATATTCAATATTAAATATTATTAGTTATTCTCAGATGGATATCTCTGTTTGTTGTGTGTAGAGGTGCACTGAAATGTGGGAGATGGAGACAGATAGGTCAGCCTGTTGCGTTGCATTGCGTTTAGTTGCGTTGCGTTTAGTTGCGTTGCGTTTAGTTATGCTGCGTTTAGTTGCGCTGTGTTTAGTTGCACTGTTTAGTTGCATTTAATTGTGTTGCGTTTAGTTGCGTTGCGTGTAGTTGCACTGTGCTTAGTTGCGCTGCGCTGCGTTTAGTTGCGTTTAGTTGCACTCCGTTTAGTTGCATATAGTTGCACTGTTTAATTGCACTGTTTAGTTGCATTTAATTGCGTTGCGTTGCATTGCGTTGCGTTGCATTGCGTTGCGTTGCATTGCGTTGTGTTTAGCTGCGTTGCGTTTAGCTGCGTTGCGTTTAGCTGCGTTGCGTTTAGTTGCGCTGCGTTGCGCCACAAACCTTCGAATACTTTGAATATTTCTCACCAAAGTTTCAAACACAAAAAAAATATTTTCAGGAAGTAGTATAGAAAAGTGAACGAGGCAAAACTGAACACACATGAAAGCTGTTTCATACTTTCGGAGAGGTGTGTGCACACACACACTCTATCAACTAAAGCCACAGGGGAAAAAAACACATCCATGTGGTTTCTAATTTGTGGTTGCAACCACAGCGAGACACTAAAATATTTGAATGTAACAAAAATAAAAGAAAGTCAGACTATGAACGAGAACAAATGTGTGAGAAGTAAATGATGCAGGTCTGTATCTGGCCTCTTCTCTCTCCCACACGTACATCAAATGAGCATCAATTATACAAAGCGCTCAAAAGTATACTCCTAATTATTGTCACTATCCAGCACTCTGTGAAGAGGCACCCAGAGAGACATACTGTATGTACACCAGTCTGTGCAGTTTGGGGAGTGTTAATTGGACATGATGAAGCTAATTAGCCAAAGCCCCAAAAGACCCTCAACAGCGAGCACTAAGTGTCAAACAGGAATGACTACAGAACTTGGTGCTTAGTGCAATTAACACTTGTGCTGCTGGCAGCCTAATTAACTAATCTGAAAAAGACAACAGGGCTAACATGTTAAAGGACGAAAGTATTTGGCACCCACTGTATTAAAACAAAACATTGGTTAGGGTGGGAAAAAGATAGATTCACCTATGCATCGTGATTTTTTTTAATGATTTTGAAATCAATGTTTTAATGCCAGAATCAATATACTTCCTTCATTTGAGTCTATGTGGTGGCAGAAGGAAGTTACCGCTTTTATTGTTGTAGTCTGAGTAACGTGACGTCATATCTCTTCTGCATCCGTCACCGTCATGGATGTATAAAGAGAACGGAGCTGACGGGAGAGCTAGAGATGGACTTGGCGAAGTTATCAGAAGTATACACGTGTGACTACGTCCAGTTTTCAAAATAAGGTGTTAACAAAGGGAACTATACATACAGCATATGGAAATAAGATTGATTGGATTATATTCACCAGAAGTATAAAACATTACATGTCTGGGAAATGTCTTTATTCATGGAAAAATTGTAATAAATAATTCCTGAAAATGACTGATATATTTGACTTGAGGACATCTCTGGCTACATACATGCTGAAAATCAAACATTTTTACTGGATTAATTTAGGGTTTTTCCACAGTAAAAGTCCCTAGAAGTGTATGATTTAACTTTTTCCCATGGTCTAGTGTTCTAAAAAATGAACAAAAATCATAATATGAATACATATCGAATCGGCACCCAAGAATCTGGAGATAGGCGTATCGTCCCAGCCCTAGCATCAATCAAAGCAATAACAATAATTCATAATAAATAATAATTATTAAATGAATCATCAATCTGAAAATGTATTTTAACCTTGAAATTACTGCTAATAAACTGATAAAAAGGGGCCTGAAGGAGGTTCTTGTAACACTGACAGAGACAGGAATGAGCCTCGGGGCGAGAACAGACTACAAGAATTGTGCCGTGATTTGCAAGCAGACAAATTTCTTTGATCGGAGACTAAAACCCTGAAGTCGGCACAGAATCCGTGCTCATGCCCGTCAGGACCGGTCCTCTCAGGCTCTGTCTACACATATACAGCTATTTTAAAAAATGAATACTTTCCCCTCCATTTAAGAAAAAGAAAATCTGTCCACACGACCTTTGTGTTACAAAATATCTCCGTCCACACTCAAACGCAGAAACGACTCCAAACGCTCGCCGTAATATTTACATGTCACCACAAGTGGGATTCCTGTCATCAACTGTCTCTTTACATGCATCAATGAGGAGAGGGAGGTCATTCAGGTTTATGTCCAGAGCCCTTCTGAGTGCTCCAAAACTCGTCTTCATTCAATCACCATTCAGCCTCCACATGTTTAATGTGTTCTCTGCTTTGGCCTCCTGTGACTGGAACATTATTAAAATGTCCCATATTGTGAAAAGTGAGATTTTCATGTCTTTTACATTATAAAGCAGGTTTAAGTGCTGTATAAATACTATTAAACTATCAAAACGCTCAATATATGGAGAAATACACACAGCCCGTATTCAGAAACCGTGCGTTTGAAACAAGCCGTTAGGATTTCTGTCCACTTGTGATGTCACAAATATACAATATTTAGACTCTTTGCATGGTTTTAAACGTAAACATTCTAAATGTGTCCCAGTTTATTTACTGTTGCAGTGTACCATATGTAAATAACATCACCTGACAGGAAGTAAACATGGACCCAAACTGTTGCCTAGCAATGCAATTCTGTTGCAATTCTGTTGCAATTCTGTTGAAATGCACTAAAACGGAGTGTTTCTGACAGAGGGTGAATACAGGTATATTCAGGCAGACAGTTTGAGGGAAATAATGTGTTTTTTTTATCATAACAGCGTGTAAACGTGTTCTATTAGAAACACAAAATGCAAGTATGAACCTGAAAATGAGCACGATATGGGACCTTTAAAATGTAAAGCAAAGTAATTAGTCTGAGCAGCGCTAACAAAACGTAAAAAAAACGGTAGTCGGCCATCTTTGTTATTGTTTCCGGCGCATGCCCTTTACACAAAGCAGCGATGGTCATGAAATGAGGAGAGGACATGATCGTTCCGTTTTACACGCCCACACAGATACAAAGCAACCAGAGTTTTTAAAAAGTCTGCCCATTAGAAGGCGTTTTTAAGAATATCAGTTTTTGTGACCCAAAACTCTGATTGCGTGAGGACGAGGACAAAACGTAGAGGTAAATATCCGTTTTTAAAAATATCTGTACACGTGTAGACAGTGTCTCAAACATGCTTGATTTTCTTGTAGCCAAAAACTGGATGCGCTTGTAGGCCATGTTGGAAATGAGTCTGACTAGCAGTGATTAGAATTATTTGAATGGTGGTTTGTGGTGTGATAAATTTGAAATAAATTTGAAATTCATCACAACTCCCTGACTGTGGTAGCTAACCAAATCCATACACATGGGACCCTTGTAGAGTGTAGCTTAATGCTATGATTTCAATTCATAAAAGGTCTCCTGCTTTAAAAGCTATACCTCAGTATATCACACTTCTCTTCTCAAATTTGAAAAAAAATTTTAACGTTTGATTTAACTTTGAATTTATTAAATAATTTAGACATTGTCTTTGCGTGAGCTTTTATGCTGGATGGAGACAGTCATGTCTGGCTATGTTTGACTTTCTCATCTGCTGTGCTGAGAAGTCTTTTGCATTTTGCAATAAACAATATTAAATAGGGCGGTCAATTGATTCAAATATTTAATCCTGATTAATGTCCATAGTTAATTGCAATTAATCGCACATTTTTTATCTGTTCAAAATGTACCTTAAAAAGGAAGATTTGTCAAGTATTTAATCCTCTTATCAACATGGGAGTGGACAAATATGCTGCTTTATGCAAATGTATGTATATATTTATTATTGTAAATCAATTAACAATACAAAACAATGACAGATATTGTCCAGAAACCCTCACAGGTACTGCATTTAGCATAAAACAATATGCTCCAATCCTAACATGTCAAACTGCAGCCCAACAGGCAACAACAGCTGTCAGTGTGTCAGTGTGCTGACTTGACTATGACTTGCCCCAAATTGCATGCGATTATCATAAAGTGGGCATGTCTGTAAAGGGGAGACTCGTGGGTACCCATAGAACCCATTTACATTCACTGATCTGGAGGTCAGAGGTCACACGGACCCCTTTGAAAATGGCCTTGACAGTTTTTCCTTGCCAAAATTTAGCATAAATGTTTGTAGTGTTATTTAACCTCCTTCGCTACAAACTAGTATAACATGATTGGTACCGATGGATTCCTTTGATTTTCCAGTTTCATATAATACCAGTATCTTCACTCTCTTTGAAACTGAGCCCACAATGGCCTAAAAATCCCAAGATGCGTTAATGCTTTAAAGAAATTAGTGGCGTTAAAACAAATTTGCGTTGGTGCGTTATTATCATGTTAACTTTGGCAGCCCTAACATTAAATATTATTAACTAATTTACCAATCCAGAGTGGTACATATAATGCTACCACAAAGGAATGTAAACAGCTACCATCAAAACTGGAACCATGACATATTTCATCTCCTCACTAATACCCTGTAACGACACACCAACACGGCCCCTTGCTTTGTTTTGCTGTAGTGCTATGTGTTGGGTCTGAAACGCTACCTGAAAGCTACCCGCGTGGTTGCAAAGCATGACAGAGTGCTTGTTTATCACCTCCGCTGCTGTAATCCTTCATAGCACACAAACCCTAATTGCATCACATCAAAGCCAGAGCCCTGTCTTCCCTCAGCAGCAGACACGGAGATGAATGTGAGGGCATGTTAATCTGTCTCGACAGGTGGAACCTCCACAACATCAAGCAGCCTTTTGCAGCTTCATTGGCACTGTTACATCAGCCCAACAAACATGCTTCAATAGCCATACTCAGGCCAGGAAACACTCAGGAGGCTAGGTGCACCGTTGGCCATCAGATAATCGGAATACACCAGAAACATTTTGAACTAATGCTTCTCTGTAAGAGAGGTGGGCGTCTGCTCCCCATATTGGTGATTCTGCTATTGGTGATAAAACTGCTGATCAGAGGCAACTTTGAGTTTCTCACGTTACACAATTTACGATTTTAAGGTTGTAGTGGGCTCAGTTTTAAAGCTAGAATACTACTATAAGACACTGGTATCATGAAACTAGAAAACCTGATGAATCCATTGGTACCATGGTACCATGTCCTACTAGCTTGTAGTGAAGGAGGTTAAATAACACTACAAACATTTATGCTAAATTTTGGCGAGGAAAAATTGTCATGGCCGCTTTCAAAGGGGTCCCTTGACCTCTGACCTCAAGATATGTGGGTACCCACGAGTCTCCCCTTTACAGACATGCCCACTTTATGATAATCACATGCAGTTTGGGGCAAGTCATAGTCAAGTCAGCACACTGACACACTGACAGCTGTTGTTGCCTGTTGGGCTGCAGTTTGCCATGTTATGATTTGAGCATATTGTTTTATGCTAAATTCAGTACCTGTGAGGGTTTCTGGACAATATCTGTCAATGTTTTGTGTTGTTAATTGATTTCCAATAATAAATATATACATATATTTGCATAAAGCAGCATATTTGTCCACTCCCATGTTGATAAGAGTATTAGATACTTGACAAATCTCCCTTTAAGGTATATTTTGAACAGATAGAAAATGTGTGATTATATTTATAATTTTAAATAATTA
>CAKAOH010004759.1:0-25291 GCA_916701665.1 Sebastiscus tertius | reverse complement strand
CACACACACACACACACACACACACACACACACACACACACACACACAGCACCTCTGTGTACAGATACACACAGAGAGTAAACAGAGCACTTCCCCTGATTAAGAGCCACAGTAAAGAGATGCTAATAAAACATGACTGCATGGGGGGCGGCTACCAGAAGGTCCTCTCCTCTGTGATTCAGGTAATAGCCCAGCTGACTGCACTGCTGATGCTCGTGTGTTGCATGCATTTGATCTGTGTGCTTGTTTTCAGTATACTTAACTTAAACTGGTTGTCTTAGCTCAGTTACTGCCTGTTACGGAAATGTAGAGACAGAATCAACTTTTGGAGAAATGCAGCCCGACATCACGCTGCAATGGGCAAATCACATAACCGCCGATCCAGAGCTCAACAACCGAGCCACGAGGGAACAAGTAAGGGCGATGCTCCGCGTTGGGCTGCCGCATCGCCCTGTTGGGGTTTATTTCACAACAATGACCCGCTAGCTGCACATTATCCTGCTTATTACACAGCTGCTTACTTAAAGATAGGGTCCATGATGTTGGAAAGCTAGCATAATTTGAAAGTAGCATCGCCTCAGGAGCTCTGTCTAAACCCACACCCTCCCCTCGGGGCTCCTTCCAAGGCAAGAAATAGACATTACAGTAACAGAATATTGATTTGATCGCTGTCTAGTTTGTATCGGAGTTTCGCGATCCTGCTGCCTTGCGATGGATGGACCTTATTTGCATAAAGTCGAGTCATGATTATGCCATGCAACGCTTGGCCGGATCTCCTGCTCTCCATAGAGGATGAATAGGGTCCGTCGACTTCGCGTACGTCATCAGATTTGGTGTACTTTTATTCCTCCGCACCGGCAACAATCGTGACAGCGAGGCATTATGTTTTGGGGTTATCCGTCCGTCCAGCTGCCTGTTCTCGTGAACCTGATATCTCAGGAACGCCCGGAGGGAATTTCTTCAAATTTGGCCAAAAGTCCACTTGGACTCGAGGAAGAACTGATAAGTTGGTGGTTAAGGTCAACGGTCAAAGGTCAAGGTCACTGTGACCTCACAAAACACATTTTTGGCCATAACTCAAGAGTTCATATGCTATTTTTGACAATTTTACACAAATGTCTAACAGGATAAAATGATGAAGTGATGACATTTTGGACAGACATGGATGTAAACTGCAACTTGCCTTGAGTGTTTGGCGAAGACATACAATCACAAGGCTGTAATTCTAGTCATCAATGAATCAAAGTGTGTGTTTTCTGTTTGTTCCCAGTATCCTTGAGTTTTAGGACTTGCTCAAATTGAAGAAAAAAAGAATCCTAAAATGTGCCATCATAGCAGGAGTTATCATCATCAGAAATGATCTCAATGTCTGTCTTCCTGTGCTCAGGACACAAGGTTCGTCTGTCAGCGACGGGGAGGACCAAGAGGATCTTCTTGCTGAAATGACTCTCCATTCTGACCCCCTGACCCCTGAGGGACTGCCATGTACTCCCGCTAACGCTGTGGAGGTGCACAGGCTCTCGCAGCCAGGTGAGGAAGACCAAGCTACTACTACTGGGGATGTATGAAACTTCTACTGGTAAAATGCTGAAATAGAGTATCTGGAGCTTTTGATTGTAACAGTTGGTATTAAATAGACCTTGAGGTGAGATTGTTTTGTCAAAAACTAAAGGGGGACTAAGTAATATAACATAAGTCATTTTGTTTACAGCCTTTCATTCACTTTATGAGACCATTGAAGGTTTGCCTTTTCTCACTACTGAATAAGACCGTATTAATAGCTGAAGTAATAATTACGTATGTTCAGTCACTCTGTTTTGCGTTACATCTAGGGCTGTCAATCCATTAAAATATTTAATCTTGATTGATCGCAAATTAATCACACATTTTTTATCTGTTCAAAATGTACCTTAAAGGGAGATTTGTCAAGTATTTAATCCTCTTATCACCATGGGAGTGGGCGAATATGCTGCTTTATGCAAATGTATGTATATATTTATTATTGGAAATCAATTAACAACACAAAACAATGACAAATATTGTCCAGAAACCCTCACAGGTACTGCATTTAGAATAAAATAATATGCTCAAATCATAACATGGTAAACTGCAGCCCAACAGACAACAACAGCTGTCAGTGTGTCAGTGTGCTGACTTGACTATGACTTGCCCCAAACTGCATGTGATTATCATAAAGTGGGCATGTCTGTAAAGGGGAGACTCGTGGGTACCCATAGAACCCATTTACATTCACTGATCTGGAGGTCAGAGATCAAGGGACCCCTTTGAAAATGGCCATGACGGTTTTCTCTCGCCAAAATTTTGCGTAACTTTGGAGCGTTATTTAACCTCCTTCACCTTCTTCAACCTAAAAATCACAAGTTGCGTTAATGTGTTAAAGAAATTAGTGGTGTTAAAACGAATTAGTGTTAACGCATTATTATCACATTAACTTTGACAGCCCTAGTTACATCACAAAATATGTCTTGTGTTTCTGAAAAAGGAGAAGACTACTGAGCCTTTCTTATCAACATAATGTAGGAGAAAAGCACAAGCTGACCAATCGCACGTCTTCACAGCATCTCCGTAGCTGCTGCCATAGCCCACTTTGTGATTAGCATGAGCCGATCTGCAGGCACTCTCTCTTCCAAGACGCCTTTAGGCACATGGACAGCAGCAGCGGCACACACACATTGACCTCATGCTGAACCACGGTGTTACTGCTGTGTCGGTGTGTGTGTGTTGATGGACCTCTCTGTTTAGATTATCTCAATCAGGATCTGCCTGAGGTATGAAGTGTGATGCTCCAGTGATGCTAACAGCGCTCTTGTCCCCCCCCTCCCCGGCCCAGACTCTGTGAGGAGCAGTGGTAAAGTCCCAGAGGAGGCAGTCGTTGATGAGGAGGCCATCTTGAGTCTGCTGGAGAACAGTCAGACCTTCCTCCCGCTCTCCCAGACATCCAACCACTCGCCCCTGTTAGGTACGGTAGCCACACACAGCTCACAGTCTGCTCACTGTCTTTTCCTTCTGTGTTTACAAATGTATTGAAAAATTACATTCATGAGAAGCCCTCTTTATTATCATAAATAGGCTTATTTGCTGTTCGTTAATCCGTGTTTTGTAGTTGTTTTCCGTAATCCAACATGTTTCTTTACTGTTTCTGTCCTGATTGTCCTTGTTTCTGTCTCTAATGTCTCATTCTATAAAGTGGTGCAGGAATGAGTCCTAAAACACAGAAAGGAGTTAGCATTGGAGCACCAGTTCCCTCGTCTAGAAGTCAATGGGTTTTTAGTTAGAGGCCTGAAATAAGGTCTGTGGTTAACACAAGCTGAAGAGATTTTAACGTTTTGTTCTACGATATAAAATACATCAATAAATACCCCACTCATGGATTTTGAAGACTGTGGCTAACAAGGGTCTAAATGAGGCTACAGAGGTTGTCGGGGACATTAAACGTCATCATGCCGAACAAGGAAGGTCACCTCCTCACTAGTTTGCCTTTACAGCCTCGTTGTGTTTATACTCGGGCTCTTGCAAACTATTTTAACTCAAACTTTCCAAATTGTAGATTTACACTAGGTGTCACACTGAGAGGAAAGGCTTTTGTAGAAGAGGTAAAAATAAAATTACAAGTTGGAAGTTTAGTGGTGGTGACGTGAAGTCATGCGACCGTGGTGTAGTTGATTTATAGCCACAGAGCTCGTTTTCGGCAATAATCCAAATCCCAATTTCCTGGTTGGTCTACAAAAAGACGTCAAATACCGATGCAATGTCTTTGCTTTTGTTGTCTGTGCAGACAGCAGCCAAGACCAAGCCATGATCGATTTGCTGGCAGGACTGGAGAACGATGGTTTCTGCAGGACCCCCGTCAGGCAGAACTCCCAGTCCCAGTCCCTTCCCGGTGCCAGGAGCTACCACTGCAACAGTGACGAGGAGGAGGAAGGGCCGGAGCTGGACAAGGTAGAGGCCGAGCTCAGCGAGCTGATGTCACAGCGGTGGGACAACGAGCCTCCTGACAGCTCTCCCTTACCAAGGCAAGTTGGTCCCTGTCGTGTCTGAGTTTATAGTAGTTGTTCATCTAAATACACATTTCCTCCTTCTGTTCTGCCCTTTGCAGTGTTATCTATATCGGAAACAGCTCGGTTTAATCACAAATATAGGCAGAATATTTTCCCCACAGGGTTTTGATAGACTGTGGTGGGTGGACCCTCATGATCCCCCAGAATAAAATATTCATTTTAAAGTTAAATGCATCAATCTGGTGTTCTTTGAGAGCAGAATGAAGAGGCTAGATCTATGAAGAACTTTGTGCTCTCGTCAGTGAACAGTGGTGGAATGTAACTTAGTACATTTAGTTTACTCAAGTACCGTACTTAAGTAGCATTTTGAGGTACTTTACTTGAGTATTTCAATTTTATGTCACTTTATACTTCTACTCCATGAACGTACATGTCAGAGGTAAATATTGTACTTTTTACTACATTTATTTGAACATTAGTTACTAGCTACTTGGCAGATTCAGATTCTTAATACAAAACATAAATCAACTAGTAAACTATGGTATATTATTAAGTAGTATATCATTATTAAGTGTATAAAGTCGTTAAAGTGATGAACACATTAATGCATCAATAATTATATATTATAATCCAATGATATACTGTAATATATATTATTCTGAAATGGGACTTTCTGCATAATGAGCACTTTTGGTACTTGAAGTATATTTTGATTTTCATACTTTTGTACTTAAGTAACATTTTGAATGCAGGACTTTTGCTTGTAACAGAGTATTTTACACTGTGGTATTACTTTTACTTTTATGTAAAACATCTGAGTACTTCTTCCACCACTGTGCACTAGTAAACAATTTAATCATAAACACATTGGTTGTATAGATATGAATGGTGATGACACTGCAAAAAAGTGAAAGATTTGGGGTTACATTTGGGCTTAGTCTGCCTGGTTTAAGAACGATTAATGCAAGTAACAAGCGATACCAACATCCAGTGAAGCAGTCAGCTCTGCCTGTGCATTGGTGAACTAGTGTTCCTGTCATCCCTGTGTGTACAGGCCCGGTGTGAAGGAGCCAGAGGACTGCTTCAGTGACGAGCAGCAGGAGTCCTCTGACGAAGACATGGAGTGGAGCGGGAACAACTCTCTGTTCGCCAACCTGTCCATCCCCCAGCTAGACGGGGCCGCGGACGAGAGCAGCGGTGAGTCGGCTCACGCTGAGACGGCACTTAAATGCCAGTTTGCTTTATCTTCCATCCCCTGCTGCTGATGCTCCATCAAGCATATCAGAATACAGATCTGACAGCAGCTGCACAGCAACAATCTGGGGTGACACTGGGTTTTGGCTGTACGATCTAATTTCATTATGGGGAACTGTGATTTATTATAGCGCAAGTCTTTGGGATTGTAATTGATTCCCTGGAGTTATTATCAATTAATAAACTTTACAGTAGCTGTGAAGGCAGAGTTTATTAGTACTGTTCAGCTGACATCATGAGTGCACCACGTGTATTTATGTGCCATTTGCTCTAGTTATTTTACGGCATCAGTCTTCTGTTTTTATAACACTGCTGGTGTCATAGCGGGAGCACATTCTCCATCAGTCCTCACAGACATGTTTCATTTTAGGGTGATAAGTGTCTGTATTGCCACCCTGGGCAACAGCTTGACCACATGTATAGACTTCACTTGAGTATATTCTATCAACGTTCCACTTTTTAAAACCAAACCATGTCCAGTCTATGGATGAAACATGTCTGTGTGGTCCTGCTTCTGCTGCAGTCTCCCCCCCGCCTTTTCTCAGCAGCGAGTAAGCCGATTCTCACGTTGCATCTTCAAACCCATTCTACAACAGTACAGCCAAATCCATAGCATGGCACATGGTTCCATTCAGTCTGTGGGTTTGCCATCAGCCATCTTCGTAGCTCTTTTACTGGAACCACTTGGCCACTGAATCATGGTTAAAATTATGCACCTCAACTGATGTAGTATGTAGATATGTGGAGAGCACAAATCTGCTGCGAATATACATAAATTAGTATGCAGCACTCTGTAAGTGTACAGACCTTCTGTTGTATTTTTACAGTATTTGTATTTCCTATCTATTCTGCAGCCAGGCTTTACATGTTACAATGTCAGAGGACGGTTATCATTAGCTCTCCTGAACTAATTGCCTAATAACCACATCATCAATACAACGAGAGCTGTTTGAAGAGCAGCTGATGAGGTACAAGCTGTCTCCTGAGGAGATGAGACAGATAAAGGACAAGAGACGAAACCTCCTCTGATTTAAATGTCAGATCTGGGAATAGACGGCGAAGGTTTGCAGTGTAATTAGTACCACTGGAGCCGGTTTCTAAGGCAAACCGATTTCTGGGGCTGTACTCCCAAAGGATCTATCTTACCACTAAGAGGCCTCCTAAATGGAACTAAAAGTTGGAGGGTTGACCCTGTTGCTATGGATGACATCATGTTAGGGTTGCACAATTGATCGAAATTGTATCGAAATTGCACCATGGCCAACTGCAATTTGAGTAGGAAATTGCAATATTTGTTAAAGGTGAATTGTGTGTCAAAATACCATTTCAAATTAAATATTGTGGTGCTGCAGAGATGTCCTGGCCTACGCATCATATTCTACAGACTTCAGAAAACATCTTAGATTGGTACCCCCAAAAATCACACCATAATCATTTTGTTTTTCAATGAAAATGAGAATGATGATGTAAAAATGATCATTCCCTCTTAATATCGCAAATCATATTGTAATGGCAATATCAGTCAAAATAATTGCTGTTAGGTATTATTTCAAAATTGGACCTAAATATCAATTTAGGGGTCTTTGACACAAAAAGGTTGAGAACCACTGCTCTAACTCTAACTCTCATTCTTAGGAGCTACCTTTTATTGCTAAAATGTTCTGTGAATTACCCTTGAACCAAAAACTAAGGAGCCTTAAAGTTAGGACTGACACCTATTATTTTTAGGAATCTCCTAACTTAGCCAGTTTTAGCTTTTGGATATTCTGTGAATATGGCTACGTTTTTAAAAGATAATATTTAGTAGTAATAAGTAGTTGGATGAAAATTAGAGATTTGAATCAATGTCTTGCTGCTGGTAACTCTTATTCAGGTGCCTCTTCTGTTGTATCCACAGATTCATCCTTAACGGACAGCGGCTCCAGGACCCAGTCTTCTGTCATAGTCACAGAGAAGATGCTCGGGAGTAGGAATCCCTTCTCTGGGGAGACGGTTCACCTAGAGCCACCTTCCTCAGCGAAGATTCTTCTTGAGTGCAAGCACCCCGAGCACAGACCGGTTCATGTGCTGGACACGGAGCAACCGCTCGACAAGCACTTTCAATCAAAAAGCAGCCAGGACAGCAGTAGTGAATGTTCAACAGGGTTCAAGTTTAATAAAGAAATCCCCTACATCCCGCCAGTCAAACATCCCATCCCCTGCAAGATACCCAATCACCCTGAGGTGTCTCCCATCTGCGTAGACAAACAGGACATACGACCCCTATACACCTATGACAAGAAAACCTCCATAGCTTTGGATAAGACAGACCTAGAAAGTTTCCCGTTTGGTAACGGAAAGGTCACCAAAAACGGGAAGAAGTACGGCAGCATAAAGAATGTAGAAACGAACTGTCTATCCATTCTTCAGAACCACAGGACCTTCTCTCTCTGTTACTCAGAGCTGAGAAACTGCTCAGCAAAGACAGAGCTGGAACTAAGCCAGAAGGACAGTAAAAGCCCCATCCTGAGGACCATCTCCTCAGCCCCGTCACCCATGGCGGAGGATGAGTTTCTTGATCCTCAGGAGGAAGAAATGGGCCAGGACAGTGAGGAGGGAGATGTTGGTGAACTCAAAATCAGGTACGAGGACTATCAGGAAAACAAGACCGAGAGGACTATAGTGGCCCAGCAGGAAGCACACTACAAGTTCTTCCCCAGTGTCATCCTCTCCAACTGCCTCAGTAGGAAGAAAGCTGGGAGCAAAAAGCTGGCTGATCCCTGCAGCAAGCTTGAACAGGCCCAGCCTCGCAGATCTAGGCTAAAAGTGTATAAAAAAAGGTTGGGAATGGCAGGACAGAGGACCAAATTAAACATAGTTGAAAGCTCTACCTCTGATAGCCAGGTTAGCACTGACCTCACCTCAACCCCGCCTGCTTGTCCAGTGACATCAGACACAGAGAGTCTTGGTGGTCCGGTTTTGGAGGACAAGTCAATAGAAGAGGCTGAGCCAATTGAAGATGTGCCAATCATAGAGGGAGAGCCAGTCACAGAGGAGGAGCCAGAAAGTGAGAAGAGTTCTGTAAATGAACAGACAGAGCCACTTTCAGAGCCCCCTGCCACCATCGTTTCTGATCTTTCTGAAGAGGCTAAAGACTCAGCAGAGGATAGGTTAAGCCCATTACACGATTTATCAGCTAAGGTCACATGTACTAAACCTTCAGCACTGCCTGGTAGTAAATACACCCTAAGGGCCAAACGGAAGATGCTCTATGACGGCGAGGATGGAGAATTCTCAGGTGCCGCGCGTTCTAAAAATCCAGCCTCCGTCAAAGAACGGTTCAAGGACACCAGTATCCCCAGTGGGCAGGAAGTAAAATACCAGAAACGGCGTAAGAAGGAACCCCCTATCATCATCAAGTACATTATTATCAACAGGTTCAAAGGACAGAAAAACATGCTGGTAAAGATGTCCAAAGTGAGTGCAGAGGAGCAGTTGGTGGTGCTGACGCCAGACAAGATAGAGCAGTACAATAAACTAGCCCCTCTTAGGGAATTCTGGCCCAAGGTGCCAGAATCTACTGCCGTCAAGTTTCCCATCGCTGAGCCAAAGGCCAAAAAACAGCCCAAAAGAAAGGCAAAGGTCAATGCCACAAATAAGAAAACAGTCAGCATCTCCCCCAAACCTCGGGTCAGACGGGGTGAACGGGTCAAAAGGACTAAAGGCTGTCAGAGAGGCCCAATTCTACCCTCTCTACCGCCCCCTCGGCCATGTTACTGTGAGCTAGTAGATGACCATGACATTGAGTATACTGATGTCATGGTAGAGTTGGGCTACCTCTCTGATAGATCCCCAAGCCCTACATACTCAACACCCCCTCGTTGTTGGTCCCCAAGCGACCCTCTCATGGATACCGGGAGTTCGGAACAGCTGATGAACCCACTCAGTGACCCATGTCTTAGTTCTGCTTTTCACAAGCCACACGCGGTGTCTTCAACCAAAGGAGCACAAAAGAAGTGTCAAACTGCCAAACCTAAGAAATCCACAGACACTAGAAGGAAAGTAAGCAAGTCTGTTACTAAGCCTCAGGAGGAAGAGGAACCCAAAAAAGAGAAATCAAGACAAAGGAGTGGTGCTGCTCCAAAGCAGAGGAAGAAAGCTAAAGATACAGCAGAAGGAGGCACCGTCAACAGTTCTACAACCCCCACAAGACCTAGAAAATCTCGCAAAAAGAAGACTGAGGAACCCAAAAGCCATGACTCAAATAAAGACAACTCCCAGCTCCCGTTCCCAGAAGATGAGCTACCTCCTTCCGAGAGTTCCTCTCAAGACGTCCCTCCATTTCAGCAGCCAGTGAGCACAGATGGCAACAGCCAGGGCAGTTCCCAGCCAGCATCTGTATCAGATTCTAACTCAGTAGCCCAGTCTATAGAACCAAAGGTTGAGGACTGTGAGACTTCCATCATGGAGGTCAACCAAAGCTTTTCAGCACCGGCTCAGCTGAAGCAGCAAGGTTGCCAGACCGCTGTGGTAAAGGCAGAGGCTTCACAAGAGGAGTGCAAGGCTCCTCCACCTCCTCTGGCTGGTAGACCCTTACTGAAAGACATTAAAGACTCCCATTCCTCCCCACACTCAGGCCCTAAGAACGGGCAGATCCCCACTCTCTCTGAGACCCCCTCTGGCTTGGCTGTCCTCAAGCAGCTTCTCCAGAAGAGGCAGCAGGGACAGGCTCTTCCTCTACAAGTGGTCGGTAAAGACAGCCACTCCGCTGCCATAGCTCAGGCCACAGCACTACTAGATCCCACAACTAAACCAGGGAAATCCAGAAGAGCTCCCTCCACCACTCCACGAAAACCCAGGGCCCCAAAATCTGCCACTCCCAAGGATAAAAAGCCGAGAATCAGGAAAGGCAAGGCAAGTAGCACTCAGCCAGATCTGTCAGTGAAGCAGGAGGGCAACTTGTCTGACGACTGCCCCATCTTCCTGTCAGACCCAGGCCTGGACAGCTGCAACTTCATCGAGGACAGCTTGTCTCCAGAGCTCCCACACAACTATACCTTTGATATAAATGCTATTGATCAGACTGAGTTCTCCAGCCCATACAGCGGCAGTCAGTTTGTCCTGACTGATAAAAATTTACCAGTTAAGTTCCTGAGTGATGTCAGCCAGGAAGCTGTATCTGCTCAGGCGCTGGGCTTTGAGAGGAAGCCTGATAGGCTATTTGATTCTGGGGAGGAGCTTCAAAAGGGCTCTGACTGGCACAAAGCAAGGCCCGGCAGCCCCGACCTCTTTGATAGAACCGAGAACGGGGAGTCGGTATCAAATCACCTCACATTCCTCGACTCAGAGAAAATGAAGAGCAGAGAGTGGGACTTCTCTTTAGGTAAAGCCCATACACTCAGCCCCTTTCAAGACTTTCACTGTGAGAGAAAAGAGCTGCTCTTTTCCGTCTTCGATTCTGTCCTACCTTTGCCTTTAAGCTCTGCGTCATTTGTCGACCACGAGGGATCCCCGACAGGGGACCTCCTGGAGGGCATTGATGGACTAACGTCCACCACGCCCAGTAGCTCTCCACGCTCCATCAGCTCGCTATCCCAGGTGAGGGCAAGCCAACCGCTGCGGGGAGCAGGAGGTGGAGCCCACGTTCTCAAGCCCCTGATGTCCCCTCCAAGCCGGGAGGAGATCCTCAGCACTCTGCTGGACCTGGAGATGTCGGAGGCCACCTTCCAGGAACCCTTCTGCAGCAACCCCTCTGATGCACCAGGGAAACCAATGTAAGACTATATGCACCATCGGCACAAGCTGAAGTAATAATTATATTGAAGGTATCTTGCATATGAATAAACTGTGTGTGGACTAAATGTATATAGATAAACATATATCTGAAAAGCTACCGATGTAGAAAATGGAGCCTGGAGGCACGTCTCTCTCTCTCTCTCTCTCTCTCTCTCTCTCTCTCTCTCTCTCTCTCTCTCTCTCTCTCTCTCTCTCTCTCTCTCTCTCTCTCTCCCTCTCTCTCTCCCTCTCTGCTCAGTACATATCTGATCACAATGCTTCAATAACCAAATTGAGGAGATCCTTATGAAAAATATTAGAATGTCAAAATGTAAATCAATACATATATCACATTTCTTTTACTCTTACTATTACATATCAATAACTGTGAAAAATCCAGTATCAGCTGGGCTCTAAAAAATGCTACAGGGCTTTATTTAATAAATCACTTGGCTTTGCATAGTTCTCCACTTCTGAAGTTGTAATGAATTGTAGTAATAAATGAAATGTAAAGATGTCCATTGATGTCATTCCCCTGTCTTCTCTGTAGGGAGGTCGGCGGCCGTAAGTTAACGGTGCGTACCAGGCTGACTAAGGAGCTGGCGGAGTTCAGCGGAGACCTGTGTTTGGACGGCCTCCATTTCTGGAAGACGGCGTTTTCGGCCATGACGCACCCTGCCATCGCTATTACCTCCTCTTCCCTAGCTCCAGCCTCAGAGGCGAGTAAAGAGCAGGCTGAGCTCGACCCGTCCTCAGCCGGTGACAAGAAGGTCGTCCTTCTGCCCTGCAAAAACCCACCAAGCAGAGAGCGTGTGCAGCTGTGGCTGGAAGCCAGGAAACAGTATGAGAGTTTACAAAAAGGGCTGCTGAAGAAGGGGAGGGTCGGGCTGGATGCGGAGGGGAACCCGGAGCAGCCAGCTGGGAGCAGCTGTCCAGCAGTGAAGGTTGAGCTGAGCGAGAAACTCTCAAGTATCAGGACCCAGAGGAGAAAGAAATGGAACCTGTCCTTAATCATACCTCCCGTGAAGAATACCGGCTCTCACTGTAAACCCACAGAGTTGAGTCCCGTTTCAGATGAAGACCGTGTGGATATTGAGCAGCAGGGCGGAGAAAGTTATGATGATAAAAGCACCTCTCCAGAGTCCCCCGAGCTGCCTCCCTGGCAGCAGTCCTGTCAGCCCAGCCCCGTAGGGCTCAGCCAAAATAGGCAAAGTGAAAACCCTCCAGAACCGCTGTCACCTCGGCTCTCCAACTCCCCGGAGAGACTAGGGGAGAGACTTAGCCCTTCGCCCCTCCATGTCAGTAACAGGGAAGAGGGGAGGACTAGTCCCCACCTCCTTCACAGCACCCCCTTTTTAAGGAGGAGGCGGAGAAGCAAGGAAGATCTGGAGCCAGTGTGCAGCACGCCCATATCCGAGGGTAAGAAAACAGCTGTTTCACTCTGAATCTGAGAGTGTGGCAGGAATTTATCAAAGCTGAATCATTGTTTTAAATTATTTCTAATTCGGGGAAATCTCCTGCATGCAGTCCTCTTATTAATAGTCATTGTTTCTTAACTGGTCTCTGCTCCACATGTCTATTATTCCTGCTGCAGAGGATCCCATTTCTCAGAGAATCCAGCAGAGGAGGAGAAGCCAAACGGACCCACTGAGAAGAGTGTTACTGACCACACAGATGAAGGTCAGACCTCAAGTGTTGATTTTTTTTTAGACCACAGTCCATCCTGTTGCATGCTGTGCATGGAGAGTCCTACTGCATGTTCCTGACATTATGCCTCCAGCTTGTTGCCCTGATGAAAGTCAGTCCCTCTTCCACTTCACTTGTTTGAATTTAGCCTTAAAGGGACGGTGTGTAGGATTTGGCATCTAGTGGTGTGGTTGGAGATTGCAACCAAATGAGAACCCCTCCACTCACTCCTCCCTTTGTGGTAACGTGAGCCGCTGAGTGCAAAACCATGGTAACGCCGTTCGCCTCGCTCAGAGGCCATCCTCACCATAATACTACTTTAGGAGCAAAGGAAGCCAGACGGCGGCTGGCGGTACCACGGTTAAACACTCTGCTGCTCACGTTACCGCAGTAGGAGTAGGAGAACTACGGTGGCCTTCAGGTAATATAAAAACATGCAAGGCTCTCTCCAGAGCCAGAGTTTGGTTCGTCCGTTCTGGGCTACTGTAGAAACATGGCGGACTCCGTGAAGAGGACCTGCTCCCTATGTAGATATGAAGGACTGATTCTAAGCTAATGAAAACATTCTTATTATCAGGTGATTATATACTAATGAAAACAGAGTTATGAATATTATATTTCTGCCAATAGGTCCCCCCGAAATGTTACAAACTGTTCCTTTAATGCATGTTGCTTTTCATATAATGTGCCTTGCTCATTTAGATGTCTCTTATATGCTCTTTGGCTTCCACAGAACCAGTTTGCTGCTTTGAATGTGCCAAAGAAAGAGAACTCTCAGATCGAAGGGCCCAGCATAGCCAACTCTTATGGCTTCAAGATCAGCATGCAGAACCTGCAGGATGCCAAAGCTCTGCATGAGGTGAGCCGCCCCGGCCTTCTCTCAGACTCTTTTAGGGCGGAAGACGGATTACATCAGTCCAATATTCAGGGTTGTCTGTATGTTTTTGCATACATTACAGCTCCATACATACATCAACATAGTTAAACATTTTATAAAGCTAAAAATGCTGTGTGTACTATATTTACACTGTATCCCAAAAGCATGCATCATTCTGTGACATTTGACATTTTTGCACACATTGATGATGTCACTCTCATCTCCTCTCTCTGGAATCAGACCACAGCCATATAAGAAATAAAATCCAATGCATTTTAATTTGAATTGAGAAAGATTGTGAAGTTGAACTGTTGGGTGTTGATCTGTGTGACCTGTAGTTGTGCTCAGCTGCTTCTGTTTTAATGTTAATGGAGGCAAAGCTGAGAAGAGGGCAGACAGAGAATATGGGAAGGTTTGAGCTGGATTCAGGACTCGAGTATCTCTTGAAATGTAAACTAATGTTGAAGTGGCTGCTCCGTGGAGCCGGTACAGCCCGTTAGCATTTGCACTCAATATTCCCACCATTTAATGGATGCTCTCATCCAAAGAGACTCGGGAGTGAATGCATCAGTAAAATATGCTTCAATTACTCCGTCACCGAAATAGTAAGCAGTCATTAACAAGGGGTGAAATATTCAAGGTCATGCTGCTCTGGCGATGTTCATCCTGCAACTAGAAAGCATCAGATAAGAGCTGGGAAATAAAGCGTGGTGGTGGTGCAGGGTGGGATCATTCTTTTATCAGTTAACAAAATCCTTCTTCAGGCTTCACATTGATGTTTCCTCCCCCCTCCCCTCTCAGGTCCAGCACCTAACACTGATGGGCATGGAGCTCCATGCAAGAACCCGACGTGACCTCGAGCCCGACCCCGAGTTCGACCCCATATGTGCCTTATTCTACTGCCTCAGTTCTGATGCTCCCCTGCCAGATGTGGACAGCACCCAGCTGTCGGGCGCCATCGTGGTGGACAAAGACCATCAAAGTTGTGACCAAGGTTAAAATTCACTTTATCATAGCGCTGCTGGAAAGGAGGACATCCGTACTAAGATGTTATAATGTTTAGTATTATTCCAGTTTCAGTGCCTCCGTACAGTCAGACTGATGAATCGGTGTTCATTTTGTTAGTGAAGACTATGACAAAATATGTTCATCGCAACCTTTTTTTTCCCCATGACTAAGACGAGACGATGACGAGATGGCATCGAGGTCATTAAACACAAACGGCGACGATATCAAACACGCTATATCGCACTGTGCGCTGCGGTAGGTTCGGTGGGTGCGACTGAACTGCGCATCATTAATGCGCGCCGTCAGTCAGGAGGACTCAAACTAACTGCAAAGCTGCATTCTTAATCATTCAACCTGTGTTTTTCATCACATAATGAGATCGAATTTTCGGTGAAATAAATTTGACTAAAATGACAGAAATGTTCAATACAATCTGATGACTAAACAGGACTAAGATTAAATAAAGAAAATAGTTAAGAGAGAAAACATTTTGACTCAAATCAAATGACTTTTCGGTGACTAAAACTATGGGGGATAAAAATGACTAAAATGTGACTCAAACTAATAAGCATTTTCATTTTAAGGCTTAAATTAAATCTGAAATAGCTGCCAAAATTGACACTGTGATGAATGTGTTCTCAGCAGGTCACAGAGGAGCAGCGCCCCTGCTGGTCAGGTCGGGCGTCTCTGGGCTGCAGGTGAAATACGCCACCGATGAGAAGATGCTGTTTCAGGAGCTCATCACCATCATGAGGAGGTGTGTACTGTGTGTGTGGCCGAGCAGGTGTTTGCACGGCTCCTTCATATACTATATCATATCCATGCTCATAACTAGAGGCTATATCTGTTTTTTTAAAGCATAATTTGGGTTATGAAATACTAATCTAAGCAGCTTCTGTGTAATTAATTCCTGGCTCTAACATGGCATTGTTGTCAGGTTTGACCCAGACATCCTGGTGGGGTATGAGGCGCAGATGCGATCCTGGGGCTACCTCCTCCAGCGGGCTGCAGCGCTCGGAGGGGACCTGTGTCAGCAGCTGTCACGAGTGCCAGGTAGGGCTGAGCGTCGCCACGGCTGCTCCTCTAATAGCTCATATGCATGTGTGAGGAAGCAATCAGAGTTCAATGCAGATACACTCCCATCACATCAGATTCTACAACACTGATGGTGTTGTGTTGAGTAAAAACAGAAAAAGAGCTGTGCGGACATTTGATGATTTAGGGGTACTTTCAGACTGCATTTCATCGTACAATCCTGTGTTGTAGGATGACAGTAAATGAGCCTTGAACGAGGTGAAGGAGCACAGCCCGGCGTCCTGCAATTAAACCCATTGGTGGTCCTTAAAGCTGAAGTAGGCGAGATTGGAGCAAATATGATTTAAAGAAAAAAGTTATTTTGTAAAACGGTTGCTATATCGTGACAGTAGTTCATGAAACAGGTAACCTGAAAAAAATCATGTTCCTCTGTGTCCTCCGGTGCTCCTAACGACACCCGAAAGATTTCACAGACCGGAGGAAAACAAGCAGTAAGAGCTGATCTCGCAAACTCCGACCAAACGGTCAAACTAGGCAGCGCTGATCAAATATGAATCAATATTATGTTATATTAATGTCTATTTCTCTCCTCAAATGTTCTCAGAATCATCTTGTAGTGTACGGTTTAGCTGTAAAATGAGAACGTTTGTGACGCCGCCGCCATTGTGAAATCTGGTGAGGGAACGCCAAGTACCGGTCACATGACCGGAGCACAGCCAATAGGAACGCTCTCTCAATGAAATGACCTGTGATTGGTCAAAGTCTCCCGTCACGGGCTAGATTTTCTAAAGCCTGAAAACAGAGCCATGAAGAGGAGCAGAAGTCTAGTTTTCTCTCAGGACACTTGAATTACAATATGCTGAAAAGTTATTATGGAATTTTTGCCCAATGATGCCAAAAATATCCTGCCTACTGACACTTTGAGTCTTCCCCCCGTTGAAGTGGCAGGTTGGCGACTATTAAATGATGAAATCCTCTCTTTTTAAAGGAGGATGTGCCACATCTGGGCAAATCCATAATTTGACACTGGCGCTCGTTAAGCTCATAGCCGCATATTGAACGTGTTGAGGATTTTCAGGAGTAATTATCGGTGTGACAGTTGGAATGTGGCTGCTGGAAGTCAGGAAGTCCACTCAGACTGAAGTGTGTCAGCGCACTTTTATTTTCTCCTCTAGCAAGCGTTTGTTTTTGAGCAATCTCTTATTCCAGTCTGAAGGCAACTATTAGGTCAAGAGAAAGTTTGTGTGTGTGTGTGTGCATGTACACCCACTGTAGGTACTGTAAGTACAAACATGTGTGGGCCTGTTTGTGTGTGTGTATACATGTGCATGGAGCACAGATGTGTGTGTACAGCACCTGTGTATATGTGTATGTGTGTGTGTGTGTGTGTGTGTGTGTGTGTGGTAGCAGCTGAATGGAGAGCCTCTGGCGGGCAGCTCCCCTCCCTTTCCCCCTTTTCCTCCTCCCCCTTTTCCTCCTCCTCCTCCTCCTCTTGATCCTCATCCTCCTCCTGCTCCTCCTCCTGCTCCTCTTTCTCATCCTCCTCCTCCTCCTCCTCCTCATCCTCCTCATGCTCCTCCTCTTCATCCTCCTCCTCTTCCAGCTCCTCGTCCTCGTCCTCGTCCTCCTCGTCCTCCTCCTCCTCTTCCTCCTCGTCCTCCTCCTCGTCATCCTCCTCCTCGTCGTCCTCCTCCTCCTCTGTAACTGTGTGTCTGTCTCTGTGCGTGTCCTCAGGTGACTCAAGAGAGAACCGCTTCGCTGCAGACAGGGATGAATACGGAGCCGACACCATGACTGAGATCAACATCATCGGACGCATCACCCTCAACCTGTGGAGGGTGATGAAGACTGAGGCAGGTGTCCCGGCATGACCTCCCCCCTCCCTCTCTCCCTCCCTCCCTCCCACGCACACTGCTGTCAGCCAGCAACACTCAGAGATTGAGCTTGTGACCTACTTCCTCTCCTTCCTCTAGGCAGGACTCTGTGATGCTCTGCTGCCACCTGATTTAATTTTATATAAGGCGTTATCTAGTCCTGTTATTGAACTATGAACTATGAAATATAATCTTTGCATCGCATATTGGCAAATAATTGCTAAACATATTTCACTAAAAGTAGTTTGAATTTCTTTTACATTGGCTCATCCTCCACATATCCAGGGAGTTTTCTGGTTGCTGTATTATAGTTGAATTCTCTAAATGCTGAGGAAAGGAGCTTCAATGCTTCCTTTATTACCTCCTTTAGCATAGGATACACTGGAGCATCCTTTACCAAAGGAAAAGAGGGACTAACATCCCACAATTCCTGAACAATAAACAATCAATTAACAAATAATCAACATGAATAAATATTACATGTCCAAAAAGAAGTTGGAAGAAGTATATGGTCCTACCCCTTCTCCATAAGTCCAACAATTAACTCAATATTTATCATATAATTCTTTTATAAATAAAAGGAAAAATTAAACAGAAGAGTCAATAAATAAGGGAATTAATACAAAGATCAATAAATAAAGAAGCAAATTAAAACAGATTTTATCAATTATTTTATCAATTAATTAATGACTACATTTATTTTACTTTGACCTCTTCAGGTGTCTAAAAGTCCTTCAAATGAAACAGTCCAAGAAGGAAAAACCGCTCAAGTTGACACTTTCATTTTAAGGGGTTAAAAGCCAAAAACAAAACGTGAGAACCACTGTCATAAAAGATTCTGCATTATTCTTCAGACGAGGAAAGTCAGGGCGTTTTACAAGTTGTATGCTTTGTAGGACTGTTGGACTACATACACACATGGAGGAGGAAACCTGGAGGAGATGGTCTAAGATCTTGTTTTCATTTGTTCATTCAGGCGACGTTGAACAACTACAGTTTTGAGAACGTGGCCTTCCATGTCCTCCACCAGCGCTTCCCCCTGTACAGCCCCCGCACGCTGTCCGACTGGTTCGACCACAAAACCCACCTCTACAGGTCTGTGCCAACACCAAACACACTTCAAACACAGCTCATTCTCTGTCTGTTTGAATCCTGTAGTCCGGCCAGGACTCCCCCATAAATATAATGATATAATATACTAATACTGCTACATACTGTGTGCATTAAACAGTGATTGAAACCTGTGTGTGTGTTAGGTGGAAGATGGTGGACCACTACGTGAGCCGTGTGCGCGCCACCATGCAGCTCCTTCAGCAGCACGACATCATCGGCAGAACCAGCGAGCTGGCCAGATTGTTCGGGATTCAGTTCTTTCACGTTCTGACCCGAGGCTCTCAGGTAACGACACATACATCCCATACTTTAGACTCTCTGATTGGTTCACACAACTTTGGTGATTTCTTTGAATTTTCATCAAGCGCCACCATTCAATGTGTCCAGATGTTTGGTTTATGTCCAAACACCTGCAGAACTAATGACATTCCCATCAGCCTCGGCTGGACATTGTGTTTTACTGCTAATTAGCAAATGTTAGCATGCTAACAGGCTAAAGTAAGATACTTAGCATGGTAAACATTATACCTGCTAAAACATCAGCATGTTAACAGTGTCAGCCTGACAGAGCTGTTGGCACGTTTTTCTCTGTTATTAGAGATGTGAAACTGGTCTGGTGAAAGTGCTCTCTCTCCGTAAGCCAGAAGAAGCTCCTCTCTGTAACACCACTGATCAGAGTGGACACAGTGATTGTTGTGAATCAAAGATCAGGACTATAGAAGACTTGATGGAGACATCCTGGTTTGATTGATCAGCTGTGTGCAGTGTGACAGATGTCACTCGTAGTGACTGAGAATTATCCCCAACGCCTCTTTTAGCTCATTGTTTTGGTGTTCAAACCACATTCAGCTGTTCCCCAGTGGCCAAATATCAACTACTGCAGCTTTAACTTGAGCTTTGGGTTTGATGTTTTTAATATTAGGGTAAGGATCTTCAGTTAGTGTTTGACAGATCATGTACAATCAGGCTTTACCAGTACCATCTGACAGCTGAGAAACTAAGCTGATATTTCATATTGAGAAGTTATTGAAAGTAGTCTTTAGTTTTTGGGTCAATAGTTTTTGTTAACTGCAACAGCAGCGCTTAGATTTAACAAATGCATAGATGACTAGATGGGTGGACTAAATAAATGCCTAATGAAAGTAAAGTTGAGCACAGTGGAAATAAAGAAGACAAAAGAATTTCATGAAGCAACAAATTTAGATTTCAAAGTCCCAGTGAAGCAGAAGTTAAAGCATCTTTAGCGTCTTTTTGATTGGAACGCTAGAAAGTGGGCGGGCTTGTGATGTAGAGTGATACGGAGCTACAGAACACTGTGGATCCCATGGATTTATAATAAGAACTGGATACCGGACCCCAAGATGGTGCCTATTCATTCCAATGAGAACTGTTCGCCTGGCGCATACACCAAAAAAAGGGGAGTGGCTAGAAGGGACCCCCCCCCCCCCAAACCGAGGAAACTCTTGTGAGATTGTTATGGTTAGGTTATGGGGCAGCACGTCTCGCCACAGTTTTTGCAAGTTTTTTGCAGATCTCGGATCAGATTTCACGGCTCATAGACTTTACATTGTGATGACATCAGAGATGTTTAAATCGCTTTTCTCGGCTCGAGGAAAGTTTTACAAATATAAAACCTTTCTTAAAATTCAGAATAGAAAGAGTCATTCTCAACCTTGTTTGCAGTTTGAGGTGTCCTGTCAACAGTTTTACAGATGTCTCTTTTACAATGGTGGTCTATGGGAACAACACCGTATCCAGGTCTGATTATACATCCATGGTGGCTCCACACACTCCTCTCTTGTTGCTAAAAGTTTCAGATTGATTGGTGGATAGATGTCATGATATATTGTTTGAAATTGGTTTCTACAAACTTATGTTGGCACATGTTAATTTTGTTTTTTACGGGAAGCAAATATCAGTGGATTTTGATTTAAAAATACAAAGAAATAGATTTTTTTGTTGTATTTTCTTTGCATATATTGTTAAACAGGTAAACAATATGATTATATATACTATAGTCTATAAAATATTCCGTGTTGTTCCTGTTTGTCCTGACAGTACCGCGTTGAGTCCATGATGCTGCGTTTGGCCAAGCCGTTGAACTACATCCCCGTGACCCCCAGCGTCCAGCAGCGAGCCCAGCAGAGGGCGCCGCAGAGCATCCCTCTGGTGATGGAGCCTGAGTCGCGCTTCTACAGCAACTCGGTGGTTGTACTGGACTTCCAGTCTCTCTACCCCTCCATCGTCATCGCGTACAACTACTGCTTCTCCACCTGCCTGGGCCACGTGGACAGCCTGGGAACGTAAGGACATGACAGGACCGCACGACTACAGTACCGCCGGCTCAGGCTGCGCGTCTGCCTTCCTCCCCTCGTTATTTTTAATGGAACAGACACGCTGAGAGCTCTGCATGGTGTTCACAGCTCCGAGCAGACAGCGCCGCAACTTAGGATATATTTCAGGATTACTGTAGTTGCATAGCAACAGCAGGAGCCACGAACAGTTTTTCTCCCAACATGCATATGTCTACTAGTCCTCGGTAACAGAAAAAAAAGAGTAGTGGCTGGCAGACTAACGCTGGCTTCATCCTCTTCATCCTCTTCATCCTCAGCTCAGTAGAAAGAAGCAAATTAGCTGCAGAATATCCAACTGCAGCACCTCAATATGAATCCTGATTAATCTAACATTTTTTATCTGTTCAAAATGTACCTTAAAGGGAGATTTGTCAAGTATTTAATACTCAAATATGCTGCTTTATGAAATGTATTTATTATTGGAAATGAATTAACAACACAAAACAATGACAAATATTGTCCAGAAACCCTCACAGGTCAGTGTGTCAGTGTGCTGACTTGACTATGACTTGCCCCAAACTGCATGTGATTATCATAAAGTGGGCATTTCTGTAAAGGGGAGACTCGTGGGTACCCATAGAACCCATTTTCATTCACATATCTGGAGGTCAGAGGTCAAGGGACGCCTTTTGAAAATGACCATGTCAGTCTTTCCTTTCCAAAATTGAGCATAAGTTTGGAGCGTTATTTAACCTCCTTCAGGACAAGCTAGTATGACATGGTTGGTACCAATGGATTCATTAGGCTTTATAGTTTCATATGATACCAGTATCTTCACTCTAGCTACAACCTATAAGTCGCAAGTTGCATTAATGCGTTAAAGAAGTTAAAACAAATTTGCGTTATCACATTAACTCTGACAGCCCCAATACGAGATTACAATATTGTGATGGACAGTTTAACAGTATTTTTAGACATTTGAAAGACTTTTGTGACCCTGTAAAATAAAGCAGGATCTACTTGTGAGCCCAGCACAGGATGCATATACTGTATGCCCTCTAAACGTGTCCCATTATTTCCTGGGCATAGCTGTCAGAGGATGAAGAAGAGAAGTAAAGCTATGTAGTAATTCTCAAAAAAAGTAAAGATTAGTCAGAAAAAAATGAACATAAATTTGTGCCATAGAGCTATGTTTCTATCTGTTTGGACCCTGTAACGTGTGTTATACCAGACGCTCCTCTAGTCATACTCGGAGCATGGAGCGATAGCTCAGATACTGCAGTGATAACTAAGTAGTGATTAAAGAATGCCGTTCACACACCGTGTCTCTGTTTCAGGCCTGATGAGTTCAAGTTCGGCTGCACCTCCCTGCGGGTTCCTCCTGAGCTCCTCTACCAGCTCCGCAATGACATCACCGTGTCACCCAACGGCATCGCCTTCATAAAGGTACGACACCCCCGCCCACCCTCCGCTCTGAGGAGGTTTACCTGCCACTTAACGTCGTCCTGAGTATGAATCATCCGTCTGCGTCCTCCAGCAGAGCAGCTTCATTAAGCTTCATTAAAGCCCTCCTCATCCTTCCATTCATTCTATTCATTCATTCACTCATTGCTCCACACTCCCTGGCTCCTGTCCCACACACTCATTACATAACACACACACACAGACACACGCACACGGCCACAGCTCAGTGAACACTGCTCATGTGTAATGAGGTTATTAAAAGGCACAGAAAGAAATCAGGTTTGGTCTGGATCTGAATTAGTTTGTCTATCGCTGCTGAAGCTGGCTGACGGTAGTTTAGTTTGTGGACCACTCTGTTGCTGTGACCCTAAATCTAAACTGCACACAGCGTGTATTATATATTCATCTTTATAGTATAATGTACAAGAAAACAACATACTTTACCGTTTTTATGCTCACAGGAAAAGATACTTAAAGAGTTGGACGTCAATCAAACTGACTTCAGAGTGCTGCTGCCAAACTCAACAAAGATTTGTTCTTGACAATATTGTCCAAGAATGTGAAGGAAATAGGTGATACTCACAGCTGCACTGAGATTCTGCAATTGCAGAAGGGAAGTGAAAAATTAAAACAGTCAAATGGAAGAGGTGAAATTGGAACTCCGTTTTAGTGTTTGATAAAGATCCATCTGCAAATGTGAAGAAAGAAATAAGAATCATTCTCTGTAGAGACACAGCAGAGTGTTGATCGGGCTTCTTCTTCTTAGACGTGTCCTTGTTTCTACATGCAGAGCCAAAATGTTGTATTTGGTAGGGCTGTCAATCGATTCAAATGTTTAATCACACATTCTTTATCTGTTCAAAATGTACCTTAAAGGGAGATTTGTCAAGTATTTAATACTCAAACATGCTGCTTTATGCAAATGAATGCAAATATTTATCATTGTAAATCAATTAACAACACAAATCAATGACAGATATTGTCCAGAAACCCTCACAGGTACTGCATTTAGCATAAAACAATATGCTCAAATCATAACTGCAGCCCAACAGGCAACAGCAGCTGTCAGTGTGTCAGTGTGCTGACTTGACTATGACTTGCCCCAAACTGCATGTGATTATCATAAAGTGGGCATGTCTGTAAAGGGGAGACTCGTGGGTACCCATAGAACCCATTTACATTCATATATCTGGAGGTCAGAGGTCAAGGGACCCCTATGAAAATGGCCACGACGGTTCTCCTCCCCAAAATTTTGCACAAGTTTGGAGCGTTATTTAACCTCCTTTGCGACAAACTAGTATGACATGGTTGGTACCAATGGATTCCTTAGGTTTTTATACTCTTTCAAGCTTTCAAACTGAGCCCGCTACAACCTCCAAAAGATCGGTTGCGTTAATGTGTTAAAGAAGTTAGTGTCGTTAAATTAATTTGTGTTAACATGTTTTTATTGTGTTACCTTTGACAGCCCTAGTATTTAATTGTACTCTCATCTGTCCACCTACATTCATATCAAAGAATGAAGACTAAATGTTAGAAACACCTGTCAGTGTATCAGCACTCCCACACCAGCAGTCCCATCAGGTTCTCTTTACATACTCCTTCCATCTGTAATGAACTCAGTTTGGTTATGTCAGGTTATGTATGCATACTCCCATCCCTGACTTAATGCAATGCAAAACAGTCTTGTTCACCCCTCTGTTGTGTGTGTGTGTGTGCGTGCAGTCGTCGGTGCGTAAAGGGGTGCTGCCCAGCATGCTGGAGGAGATCCTGACCACGAGGATCATGGTGAAGCAGTCGATGAAGGCTTACAAGCAGGACAAGGCCCTGATGAGGCTGCTGGACGCCCGGCAGCTCGGACTCAAGCTCATCGCCAACGTCACCTTCGGCTACACCGCCGCCAACTACTCTGGACGCATGCCCAGCGTGGAGGTGAGCTCATCGGAGGTTACTGTCAGCTGTCTGCACTGTGACCGAGGAAGAGGAAGAGGAAGAGGAGGGCTAACACAGACCTAATGAATTCTACCAATACTTGGATTTATAGAAGTCTTTCAAACCTCAGTGGAAAAAGTGAAGAAAGTAAAGACGAGGACAGCAGTTTTGTTTTGGATTCATATTCCAGATCTCACTGTATTTAAAGCTGTCTGTGGTTCTGGAGGAGGAAGGATAGAACTCCACATCTTTTCATTTCTAATGTTCTCACAGATCGATCTGAACCCAAACTTAACATGTGTGAAATAAGAATTTCTGCATCAGTATTTCTTAAATCTTGTGCTGCATTATTTGTTAACGTCTCCCCTCTTACTACTCTTTAGGTCGGAGACAGTATCGTCCACAAAGCCAGAGAGACCCTGGAGAGAGCCATCAAGCTGGTCAACGACACTAAGAAGTGGGGAGCGCGTGTCGTGTACGGAGACACCGACAGGTAAAACCATCATTAGTACTTTTTTCTCTGTGTCTCGCCTTTAGACTCATTGTTCCATCATCATCAGAGCAGCAGCAGCAGGAGTACAACTAATACCAGCTGCTAATGACCAACACAAACTCATGTCTGCTGTCTCTCACCCTGTTAACACTCTGAATCCCACAACCTGCCAGAAAGGCACGTTTTCTTTAAGAAATCACCAAAATGACACCATTTACCACAGCCAGAAACAGCAAAAACTGAAATTATTGTCCGATTTTCAAATTTCCGACGGTCCTTGAACGAGTCATGTGTGATGAACGCTTCTGTCAGGAAAAATACTCAAATTTAAGCTTCAGGATGTAAAATTGTAAATAGTTCAATATGTTACATGGAGCCCCCATTTTTTTCAATATTGGTAACATTTGTGGTCACTTGGAAATATATATATATATATATATATATATATATGTATGTATGTATGTATGTATGTATGTATGTATGTATGTATA
>CAKAOH010004754.1:83440-153319 GCA_916701665.1 Sebastiscus tertius | reverse complement strand
TCACTGTTTAATTTCCTGTGATTGCAGAGGATCTCATCCTGTCATGCAATATTTTGTTGCCATCTAGTGGCCGTTATATTAAAGAACATGCCACTGATGATGCATGTTTTAGCTGATGTATTAATGCATCATTTACATGAATGCTTACCATTTTTTAAGCATGCAAGTATTTTTGATTACTAAATTGTGTTCTCTAATTTCCTTTCACGTTACGTGAGTAAAAAATAGAATAAGATAATCAACATCTTTTTATAGTTGTCAGATGTTCTATGCGAACATGTAGGCCTGCTGTGTGTGTTTGGAGGATTTTGCATTCTCTATTTAAGGCGGGACAGTTTTTAAATGACATGGTAAATGTGCAGAACATATTCACGAGAAATAAAATCTCTGATCAAATGCATTGATCTGGCAATAAGCTTAAAGGACATGAAAACAGAACCGTTATAGGATAAAGTAATGAACAGTTGGTAAACGGAGGAACCTGCAGAGACTGTAATGCAGAGCTGTGTAATACATATTAAAAGAAATATATGCATTTGAAATATGAGGCCTGCAGATGTGCAGAATGTTCAAAAATAGTTGAAAAAGTAATTTCAAAATACCTGTCTTCTTTTTTACGCACGCGAGGTCATAATGGGTCTACTTTTATTTGTTATTATCTCTACATCCAGTACAGTATGAGCAGCCTGCAGCTAATGTGTTTAGAAGTTTCACCAGGAGGTGTCCTCAGACTTCCAGCAGCTCAGTGCGCAGAGGAAGCACTAGAGCACAAAACAGGAGTGAATACTGTTCAAAATAAAAGCCTCTTTCACCCTACCGGTGATGCATTACGGAGATGTTGAGACGTCAGAACAGTAGAGGCTTTTATTTTTGATGCAACCGGAAGTTTTATTTTGTATTTTTCTGCATGAGCTTGATGCATCTTTTCATGGCAACATTTAGAAGCGTCACACACTATCACGTGTGTGTGTGTGTGTGTGTGTGTGTGTGTGTGTGTGTGTGTGTGTGTGTGTGTGTGTGTGTGTGTGTGTGTGTGTGTGTGTGTTACTACATCTACGCACTTGGGTGCCCACAGACAGATGTAGAGACATGAAATGACATTTGGCCACGCGTAATTTACGCATTTTGGAAAGCGTTACGCCCGGTGAATGCACCGCCTTGAGAGTGATGATTTGACTGTTTTCTGGACGCCCTGGTGCTGTTGGAGTGAGTCCAGTCCAGGGATGCTGCAGGATGTCTGGCTGCCGGAGTGCCGCCGAGCAATGAGAGGCTGCAACCTCCACATCTGCTGAACAGAACAGGAGAGGCGTGGATCAGGCGTCTATGGATCACTCCTCCTGGGACATTTAAGCATCTCCTTGCTGGGACTGTGTTGAGTGCATACTGCTCCTCCTGCACGGTGCTGTTGGAGTGAGTCCATGCAGGGATGCTGCAGGGTGTCTGGCTGCAGGAGTGCCTCCGTGCAATGAGAGGCTGCACCCTCCACATCTGCTGAACAGGAGAGGCGCGGATCAGGCGTCTATGGATCACTCCTCCTGGGACATTTAAGCATCTCCTTGCTGTGCATACTGCTCCTCCTGCACGGTGCTGCAACATGGGGAACAGTTTTTCCAATTTGGGTGCCTTCCAGTCCTTGCACATAGTCATGCTCGGCTTGGACTCTGCAGGCAAAACCACCGTGCTGTACCGGCTGAAATTCAACGAGTTCGTCAACACGGTGCCCACCATCGGCTTCAACACGGAGAGGATCCGGCTCGGCGGTGCAGGGGCCTCCAGGGGCATCAGCTGCCACTTCTGGGACGTCGGTGGCCAGGAGAAACTGAGACCACTGTGGAAGCCCTACAGCCGCTGCACGGACGGCATCGTGTACGTGGTGGACTCCGTGGACGCAGAGAGGCTGGAGGAGGCCAGGACCGAGCTGCACAAAATCACCAGGTTCTCGGAGAACCAGGGGACTCCTCTGCTGGTCATCGCCAACAAGCAGGACCTGCCCAGGGCGCTGGATGTCGGGGAGATAGAGAGGCAGCTGGCTCTGGCTGAACTGAGCCCCTCCACACAGTACCACGTCCAGCCAGCCTGTGCCATCATAGGAGAGGGGCTGGATGAGGGCATGGACAAGCTGTATGAGATGATAGTGAAGAGGAGGAAGTCACTGAAGCAGAAGAAGAAGAGGCAGTGATGGCAGATGTTCCTTACTAGAGAAATATAGAACTTTGCATAGCAGATAAAAGTATGAATATCATTACTGATCACCACTGAAACATTGCAAGTCTCCATAGAAATATATTTATAGTGATGCTACATGAGCTACAGTATATTGTCACTCTAAACTCAGTAGGATATATGAATGTTATAGAGGGACACAATGAAGGCAAAGCTGGATGAGAGCATGGACAAGCTGTATGAGATGATAGTGAAGAGGAGGAAGTCACTGAAGAAGAGGCAGTGATGGCAGATGTTCCTTAGAAATATAGAACTTTGCAGTGATATATAGCAGATAAAATATCATTATTGATCACCACTGAAACATTGCAAGTCTCCATAGAAATATATTTATAGTGATGCTACATGAGCTGCAGTGTATTGTCACTCTAAACTCAATAGGATATGAATGTTATAGAGGGACACAACGAAGGCAAAGCTGGATGAACTCCCATTTACCGACATTTTAATATGCAAAGAACAGCTAGACAAATATAAATATGAATGACGTAAACTCACAAAACAATCATAACCTAAAATTTCTGGGAAAATATATTGATACTTTGCCTTGTTCAACTGTTTTAAGCCTCTTGACAGGCAGATTGTGTCCCTGTGAGTGAGTTCCTGATATAGGAATATGAATAGGACAGTTTCATTAGGGATGCCAAGCAGAGATGTTTTGTATGGATCTACTGGCAGAGTGCTCTGTTGCTGCTGTGTTGTGCTGTGCACAGATGTGAGACTGTTGTAAATGTGGTTAGGGATGTACTGATGCTGTGAGATGATGTTACACCAAAGATGATTCCCCTGAGACTCTCTATCTCTTCCATCCTCCATTGTTTTGTTATTTACAACCCTCCCAGCCACGCTGAGGTGGAAATGTGTTTAAGATAAGGCCGAGACTACAACCGTGACTCTTTGACGAGGTTCTGGAGGGTGCTCAGTCTAAATAGTCAAGTTGACTCATAAGGTCACTGAAGTCTCAACATTATAGGAATATTTTTTTCAGAATCTAACTTTTGCAGCATTGTGGCTCGACAAAGCAGATTGTTCACGGGGATAAAAAAAAAGGGCTCGATGTTCGTTGCTCACAGGTTCTTAAGCTACATTTTTGGAAGATCTTACTGTATATGTTGCATTTGATGCAATTATGTGTGGCATTGATATCACGGAAACAAGCAATTTTAGAAAGACATTTGTAATGGTTTAAGATTCTGAAATTGACCCCCATTTTGCACTTTGCCCATGAGAAATATCCAGTGATCATATTTCCTCCAGAAGCCATATAGGAGTTGCTGAGCTCTGTGAACAGCTGATTTTGTGTCTACAGAGCTCAGTTGATGCCTGTCTATCTGATTTTAACTGTTCACCTTGGATCTACAACAAGCTTTTTCAACTTTACATGTACATGTAGCACTCTGTTTTTAGCCTGGGTGCAGCGTCACCACGTTTCTTCCACGAAAAGTAACAACTAGTTGCTAAATAAGTCGCCAGTGGATACCGTGTGTTAGTTTATAGCTGCATAAACTGTATTTGCTGCAGCCAATTAGAGCTTACAAGTCTCTAGCTGCAGTAATTTGTTGGTCTCCTCTTTTGGATATCGAAACACAGATAATGTTAGCTGTCTATATTATCTGTGCACCAGATTCCCATTGGACCTTCATGATGGAGGTGTAAAGCTTAGTAATATGGATGCAAAGTTTCATACACATTCTCTCATTAGCAGTGTTCAAGATAATTCTTTGTTGAAATGACAGTGCCATTTTATAGTTGCAGCTCATAATAGGCTACCAAACAAATGAACGTCAAGTGGTGCAAACCACCATCATGCATTGCACATGACCTGAAAAGTGTTTCCCCCGACAACTTACAAGAAAACACTATGTAGTCATGATTTTGGGCCCAAGACTCTCTGGACATCTTCTGATTAATCCCTAATAAATAGTTTTGGTATCAGCGTTATTAGTGTGGACCTGCTGGCAGTGATGAGGAACAAAGTGTCTTCCTGTAACCATGATGTAGTGAAACAAACAGGCTGGAACCTGTTCTGCTGCTCCTCAAAATGAAAGTTGTTCGTGTAGTTGAATGATGATGAACCAAACTGTGCTGTGTGGGAGAGTTTTTTTTAATCAGACTAGTGCCCCTAAGTACCAGTCAATCACCAACCCTGACAATGTTAACACAGTGTTAACACCCACATGATTGACAGCTTGCAGAATAGTTCATAAAAAGTCGCAGAAATTAGCATTTTGTCTTAACTGAGAGGACTGTTGAATGTCTTACATGAACTGTTGTCTCATGCCGCGTTCACGTCAAAACAGAAGAAGAAAGAGGGTGGAATTTAATTGCTGCAGCTCGATGTCCACGGAATAATAAAACTATGGATTTAAAATGATAAACTGCAGCATGTTCCTCTTTTTTAAAGTAGAGTTGTGTATTGAGGTTAATTTGGTCATCATTTAATATCATGGAATGCTACAAAAACGCCCATAATCTCATACATATAATAACCACAAAGGGGCAGACATGAATGTTTATTTCGCCGTTGGAATATTATATTTGCAACATAAATCCGACGTGAACGTGGCATCCTCTTCCTGCAGTAATCAGCCGAGCTGTGTTCAACATTGCATGACAGCCACTACTTCAGACAGTGTAAATTATAGTGTTACAGCCAAGATGCAGCAAGACCAAACAATGTGTTACATGCCAAAATGGGAAACAAAGTATTTTTGGGATTAAACTCTTTGTAATTGAATGTGTGTGTTGTCTGGCTCCTATTTGCTTTCTAAAGCTTTAATCAGGGTGGGATATTCCCAGCAACTCTCAGCTAAGTGCCAGTTACAATATACAGTGTATATTGTTGTAAATGATCTACTTTATTACTCACAATATAAAATAAATTCTTCATATTGCAGGACCCTCTTTACTGACCAGCTGAAACTTGCTGCAACTGTCATCGAAAAATTGTCAAATATGACTCGAGGTTTCTTTGCTTCCAAAATAATCATCTATATATTTATATTTTTTCTACCTGCGTGTTATCAGAGTGAGATTTTAATGTCTTTAAGAACATTTTATACCACTTTCTAATAAGTTAACCTTTAAAAGGGGTTAAAACATACACCCCTTTTACTGGGTTTACTAATAATATACTAATGCTTCAAAGATCAGTTATAAGCCATTAATACATGTTGGGTTGCCAGGCTTATCAGGAAGTGAAAAACCAAAATACTACTAAAAAGGTTTACAACTGGTTACTAATGCCTAATTATTAATGTTAATAAACCATTTAATAATGCTTTATGGAATTGCTTTTGCTATAAAAGCAAATTATTCTATAGAATTATTGGTATTCACTTCATTATCTCACCACTTTTTTGATTTGAAGTTATGTATCTCATGAATGCAAGGAAAACTAGATGGCAGTTAATGCTGTAAACTAAGCTGTCTAAAACACTATTTCCAGGGACAGAAAGTTCATGTTTTCCTCCTGGTTTTTACTCGCCTTCTCTGTCTCGTGCCAAATTTACTTTTCTGCAGTCATTGTGTTTACAGCTGAGCTGTCTCCCATCTTATTATTATGGTTAGTGTAACTCAAAGCCGCTGTCATGTCAAAGTGTAATCACTGATGAGGAAAATGTTATTTTCCTACTGTTATTTACTTGTGTAATTGTACCATGTACTTTGTGTTCCTGAAATAGGAAGGTTTTATCCCTCCTCTGGGATTAAGCGGTCTGGAAGTAAAAGTGTATGCATGTTTACTGATTTATCTGAATATCAGACATATCTGGAGCTGGAGAACTGGGTTTATAGACAAAATAGCTCTGGTGCAAGGTGCAGCCATGAGAAATGCAAAGAAATGAGCTTTGATTGGAGCTCAGAGGACTCAAGAAAGGTCTGTGAAGAAGACACAGAAACAATGTACATTTCAGTCAGTGGTAGACGAAGTACTCACATCTTTAACTTGAGTAAAAGTAGTAATACCACAGTGTAGAAATACTCTGTTTCAAGTAAAAGTTCTGTATTCAAAATCGTACTTACGTAAAACAAAATCATCAAAACTTACTTAAAGTACCAAAAGTAAAAGTACTCATGATGCAGAATAATATATATTATATTATTGTGTTAATCACTTTAATGTTGCAGCTGGTAAAGGTGGAGCTCATTTTAATGACTTTATCCCCCCATCTTAACTTATAATAATACATCATCATTTATTATTTGATTATCTGACTCTGCAAAGTGACTAAAACTGTCAGGTAAATGTAGTGCAGCAAAAAGTATAAAAGTGAAGTGGAAGTATAAGTAGTAGAAAATGGAAATACTCAAGTGAAGTACAAGCACCTCAAAAACTGTACTTAAGTACAGTACTTGAGAGGTTACTTTCCACCAAATGTGCTGTTTTCTTCTGTTTGTTTGATAAAAACGGCAGTGAGCAGCTGTTTTAAGAAATTACTGGGCCTATTATATATTTGTAAGCCGCTTTTAAAACTAAACTAAACTCAGAATAATACCTGCCTTATGTTTTAACATTACAGCTAACTGTTGTGGGAAAAATACATCCAAATATGTACTACTGTAATGCAGGCATTTGAAAATGGTCAGCAAAAAAGTATGACAAAAATCAGACAGCTCCCCTTTGATCGATTACATGGTACGTATGAATTTAATCTGTTTTAATGAATGAATTACTTGTTGAACTCAGCAGTGATTTGGTCATACGGAGGATTTATCTCTTGTAAAGTTTGTTCTGTGGGTGGCGCTAGAGGAAAGGTCATGGGGTCATTGAAACCAAAAGGGTTCATCCTCTCAGTAGCAGGAATGTGATCAGGAAAGTCAATGGCAATCTGACTCTTAGATATTAGATTATTTAATTTAAAGTATAAATGACTCATCACAGTTTTGTCTTCTCAGGTGATTCCTGACTTAAGCTTCGTCCCGACAAGGAGCCTGAAATCTCGCTGCTTTTGAAAGAATGTTTGAAGTTATCGTTGCTGTGAAACAACGCTGGCACATATCATCTTCATTTGAGCCCCCTGAGATGATGGCATATATTATTTCTGCAGAACCTGTGGGGTGCTGATTCAGTCCACTGATTCATATATAGAAATCTTTGGTGAAATAATAGAAGTGAAGTGTGTAATGAGGAATCAAAGAAGGGTTTAGGGTTTTATTTACTGAATGCATTTACGTCCATACTTCCTGGGGCTGTGGGTTCTTTTAAAATATATATCATTTGTTCTTTAACATAAGGTTAACTGACTACCTTAAATACACACAGACTTGGGGTGCCTTGTTAGCTAAATGGTTATAGCACATACCGTATAACCACCAAGGTTAGTTTGACTTTTTGATTTGATTTTAGTTTAGTTTCTAAATGCTACCTAGTGAATGCAGAAACAGAATTTCTGTGTTTTAGTGACATGAAGTTAAAGACGTTTATCAGGCTCAGCTGAAAGAAGCTTTGCAGCAAGAAGGTTTTGAGATCCAGCAGAAGGAAAATACTGATGTTAAACATTAAAATGGTGATTATCAGATTGAAGTTACTACAAATGAAGATCATCAGTTAAAATTGAGGCTGTAATTACACTGAGGCATGCTGTTGTACCATTATTATGTTATTATTAATATTAGCAACAAAAAAACACGAATAAAGGGAGTGGGAGAAAAACTAACATGAGTCATTTATTCATTCATTCATTTTGTTTTCTTGAACCTTGTCCTCAAAAACATCTTGATGTGTAATCTGAAGTGACTAGGCCCCTAAAATGTAACACATTAAAGAAAATACACAGATGGCCCATCTTCCAAAGCAACTGATCTTCCCATTATATTGTCCAATATCACCATCAATAAATAGATTTAATTTTGAGCAGCCAATAACAGCTAGCTGATTATAACTGTGTAGATGGTAAACCAGTCAGCCACTTTGTGCATAATACAAACAATCAGGCAAAGTTACCACTTTAGTTCTTGAAAGTTCTCTGTCTTGATCCCGTCTGTTATGTAAAGTCACAGACAGTTAACCACTGACGTTGACTGATCTTTGGCCGACTTGGCTCCTAGTTTGGGTTCATTTTCCAAATGATCATGACAACAGCCTTTCCTTTCTATTAAACACATGTTGGTGTTCAAGAGCACTTACATTAAGTTCAGCAAACTACTCTGAAAAAGAAAGAATTCAAAGAAAAACAGAAAGAAATGAAAGAATGAAAGGAAAAGCAATTATTAAAAATCAATAAAATAAAGAAATAAATGTACCTACCTACCCTGTTAAAAGAAATAAATAAGAAATAATTCAAAGAAAGAAAGAAAGAAATTGACCACCTTGTTAAAAGAAAGAAAGAAGAAGAAATAATTCAAAGAAAGAAAGAAAGCTACCTACCTACCCCTGAAAGAAAGAAAGAAAGAAAGAAAGAAAGAACGAAAGAAAGAAAGAAAGAACGAATTTAGGCAGAGTTTTACAGATGACAATGAAAAGTTTCATCATCCAGGTGGGCAGGTAGAGGGAGCTGTTGTGTTGGGACTGTAGAAGAGGGTATAACTGCACTGTAACACTGCTCAGGACGGTTCAAGTCTATCAGTTTAAATACAAATAAAAGAAGAAGAAGAAGAAGAAGAAGAAGAAGAAGAAGAAGAAGGCAGGCCACGTTGGAGCTCGATCACACCGAGAAAGGACAGAGTTTGCTTTTGTTGTTTGGGAGGTTTGTTGACAGCGTTTGTGCAGAGAGGACATCAAGTTATCAGGTAACGTTCAATTTAGGTTCTGCAGCGTTAAAGAGAACATAACCAGCCTAATAAGCTTAATCACATTGTATATTGTATAACTTCATTTAATAATATTAAATGGGCTAGTTAAAATAAGTTGTCTAACTCTTCAGGAATGATACTTTCTTGTTTTTTTTTACTTAACAAATAATTATATGAATCCGTAAAAGTCGGCCCTAATCATCAAAATATAAAACCCATTATAGTGGCATTTAGATAAGATTAATAGATTATTGATAGATTAATAATTAATGTTTGCTCTATAAAATGTCAGTTAATGTGATATTGCACTAAGAAAACAATAAAATATTCATATTTGAGAAGCTGAAACAAAGAAATGTTTGGCATCAATAATTTTCAACTTTACATTATTAACTTTGTAATAATTTGTTTCCATGCAGCTTAACAGGACATTAATATGGCAGTCCAGCCTCATGGTATCACTAATGTTTGTGTGGGGACTCTTATATTAGTAAATTGTAATATAATTATTGGTGTTTTGGCTACATTAATGCTGAATCTTTCACAGTGAACTGATGTTGATGGAGCCCACTGAACCTGAGGCATCATGGACGCTGTGGCTTACAGAGATGACCTGAGAGTTTCAGCAGGAAGGATGAAGTGGTGGAGGGAGGTGGACATGTGGAGAGGCACTGAGCAGCAGAGGAAAGAGGAGGAGGAGGAGGAGGAAGAGGAGCTGGTGGAGGTGCTGCTCCGAGGCAGAGCACCCTGGGGCTTCACCCTGAGGGGAGGCACCGAGCACAGAGAGCCTCTAGTCATCACAAAGGTAAGAAATGGTTTTATATTAGTACCAAAACTCAGGTATTGTTCTGGCTCAAGCATGGGAAAATGTCAAACAATACCCAGCCCCGTGTTTGTACAGTGATCATCTCATCTGCAACCGCTTATCCCGTTAGGGGTCGCGTTGTACAGTGATATAAAGCACAATTTCTTCATGTTTCAACACAGTCAAACCTGCCCAAAACCCAAAGATGTTCAGTTTACTATAATTTATGACAAAGAAAAGCTTCAAACCTTCATACGATACAATACGATACAACTTTATTGTCAGTTTTCATCCATAGGCAGCTCAGTTTGAGAAAAAGTACACATACAATAGACATACTGTTACCATAGACAGACAGACAAGGAAGACCCATCAGACAAAAAAAACAAAACACATCACAATTATTCATACATAACCCATTACAAAATTACCGTCTGTCCTCTGGAGTTACGTCTTTTAGCAGCACATTCATTATTATTTAGCAACAAATTATAGATTATAGATTTATCATATTATAGAAGCTGGAAACAGAGAATATTTGGATGATAACAAAATAGTTGCTGATGGATATTCTGTTGATCAGCTTCTCAATTAAAGCAGCAGTGGGTAGAATTGGAGCAAATATGATTAAAATAGGTTATTTTATAAAACGGTCACTATATCCTGACAGTAGTGCATGAGACAGATAATCTGGAAAAAAAAACAACCATGTGTCTCTGCGTCTTCCGGTGTCCTCCGGTGTCCTCCGGTGCTCCTAATGTATGTATGTAAGATAAACCCTGATAAAAGCTGCAGTTTATCTTGGGAACGGGACAGTATTTAGACAGTGTTTGGGCTTTTTTCTACCTGCTGGGCTCCTGAGGATTTTATAAGGCTATACTGTAAATTCAGTATGTAATGCGACATAGAGAGTATACCGGGCACCTTTTCCACCTGCTGTTAGTGCTGGTGTGAACTGCAGCTTACATGGAGCAGTGCATCGCCAACTACCTCAGGTTACAGGCGGTGCAGGATTTAATTTTTAATCAGAGCACTCGGGTTGCAGCCGGCCACCACATGAGGATGAAATATACCCTAAATGAAACATCCACCTTAAAAGATGACTGACAAAAGAAATAGAAATTGTCGTTGCACCTCACCTTCCTGGGAACATGTTATCACTGGTGGTTTGTTTTCTTGTACTATTGGCTGCTTTTAATTCCATCACCTGACACAGCATAGTCCATCTTTGGCTATTATTGGCTAGAGAGATTTGTAAAGCAATCATACTAATAATGACAGTCAATAGCAGGCTGAGGCTGTAACTCTCGTTACACAGCAGAAAGCAAAACTGCTGGATGGATGAAGATGGCGCCAGAGGTACGGCCATGTTGGTACCTCAACAAGTTTATGGCCACCGTACAGAGGACAAACCACCATGTTGTTGCCCTCAATGCTAATGTTAACAGCAGTTAGCAGGTTGACATCAGTGTTAACCTGTTTAGCAAGTGATCACTTGTGTGTGAAAATCTACTTGGCAATAAATCTGATTCTGATTCTAGTAAGCATGTTACCACAAGCATGTACTGTAAGGCATTTTGACTGTATGTGTGGTGATTTGGTTATGACGTCTGTGTGTGTGTGTGTGTGTGTGTGTGTGTGTGTGTGTGTGTGTGTGTGTGTGTGTGTGTGTGTGTGTTCAGGTGGAGGATGGCAGCGTGGCAGCGTCAGTCAGTCTCCAGGCCGGTGATGAAATGGTGAGCGTGAACGCCGTTCCTCTTCGCGGCTCCCGTCAGGAGGCCATCTGTCTGGTGAAGAGCTCTCATAAGACCCTGACCCTGGTGGTCCGAAGGTACCGTAACAGCATATATCCAAGCTTGTCTACACACTACCAGCATCTAAAATTTGGATCTAAATCTGAAACTATCTGATCAAATAACAAATAAACAAGATTATAAGTCTGACCAGACATTTGATGCAACCTTCCAGTAATTTATTAACTATGTTCTACCGACACATTTCCGTCTTGAGGTTTGGAACGCGGTCCTATTCATGGTTGGTTTTGTGTCAGTAAAAGTAACTGTTTTGGATTAACAAGCACCCGGTCATAAGGAGGTCAGAGGTCAAAGCCACAGTTCCCTGACATCAGATGAACTTAACAACACATTTTGGTGTCCTTCATCTTATATGACAGAGAGGACGTCAACAGACACAAAAGCTGTAACCTTGAAATCCTAAAATCCCGTCATGTTTCTTCACCAGCCAGTAAATTCTCTTATTAAGGGGGGTCAGCTGAGGCAGAACCAGCCTGACAGCCTTACACATGGGCCTCTCGCTGCTTGCTTGCTCCAGAGGGTGAAACAAAAGCGGGTATTGTGGAGGCAGTCGTGCTGCAGCCAACACTGTTATTTCAGAGTGCAGATAATGACTCCTAAATGAGACAGAAAGGAGTTCCCTCTCAGCTGGTATGACGATTTATTTTCTCCAGTTTCACCAGTTTGGATTTATCAGTAAAAAGTTGTTAATCGTTTGAGTTATTTGTGAAGCTAAAGTGCCAAAATTTCTCTGGTTCTAGCTTCTCTAAAGTGAGGATTTGCGGCTTTTCTCTGTTTTATATCTCTGTAAACTAAATATCGTTGTATTTTAGCCTGTTTGTCAGACAAAATAAGGCATTTAAAGATGTCACCTTATACCTTGTGTCAGGCATTCTTCACTATTTTCTGGCATTTTACAGGATTAATTGATTCATTATAAAAAATAATGTACAGATCAATCAATAATGACAAGAATCAGTAGTTGCAGCCAAAATGAAAACTCAGAGAACAACTACAGCATATTGCAGTGGGCAACATTAAGTGAACAAGCGGATGTGGAGCAGTTATGTTTTATGACTAATATTTTGTGGATGGGCTGCTCCAGACCCTCGAAAGACAACCAGATTACCTTTGTTCTTCCACACTTTTTAATTGTTATACATAGTTTCTGAGCTATTGTATTATTGTCTGTATTTATTTTAACCTTTTTGGAATGTTTTCTTTTTTTTCATAATCGATTTTAGTTTATTTATTTCATCTTGTGGTCACTTTTGGTGCCATCAATCACTAAATAACTCAAACTGAAACAAGCTGCTTCACCTCTACTGCTTGTTGTCTTAATGACAGTCGGTTTAAAAGCAGCTGTGTTGTGTGTTTGAACGGTCTGGCAATAAGATTATGGGAATTTCTTTGTCATGGATCGATAACTAATAATCTGTGATAGTTTCTAATCTTATAGTTCATCTGATAATCCACTGGTCTGTGGTCACAGTGAAAACATTATGCAGTGCTCAGAAGTGCTGTTTGGTTTGAAAAATACTAGAGCACATTGATGGTCATGAGGTTCATTTTGCAACATAAACATCCAGTATATTTAAACATTTACCTGCTCAGGGTACTAGTATCAACATTTGCAGCAGCATGTCAGCCTCTGTTTAAAACATTTAGCACCAGATAGTTTAGCATCCAGATAATGATCCCCGATGGATTTAGCTCCACCTTGTGGAGTCCATAGTTTGGTGTAGTCCATACACAATGGTGTACATGTTTGTGTGTCCTGTAGGACGCTTTTTATCTTTGAGGACCAAATATTCTCACAGTGTTACTAAAATGTAAGAGATCCCCTTCTAAGTGAGGATATCTTGGTTGTTGTTACTCCCTTTAAACAACTTAATTCCAGGTTTTGGGGTTACTATCGCATCAGGATCAGGTTTAAACTGAAGTGAGGAAGTAATGTGCATAAACAGAACCTTTTATAATCAGGAGTGAAATACATATACTCCTCCACTAGGACACTACTACTGGGGTCCACATTAGCCTCTTAACCCTAAGATGCATTGGTGGGTTAAAAATAACCTGGCTGGTCTGCTTGTTTTGTTTTTAGTATTGTAGTAGTAGTAGTGTTTTTAATATTCAACAAATGTTATACACTCCAAACCAAACCTGATAGAAACACATCAAACAGCAAAACGAATCATCCATGCTGATAAGAAAGTGTATTGATAATTCATTTCTATATTTCTCTCTATAAGAATAACCTCAGTAGTTGCTTCTTTAAACCCTTTTTACTGCATGTGTTACTGATGTCCTGTCCTGTCAGAATTATATGCTCACTGGCAAATGGCAACAGTCTTAAAGCCTGAATCCAATTACTAGTTGCAAAGCCACATGCGTGGGCTCAGCTTTGCAGAGTGGGTTAAGTCAACAGGAGGGAAAGGTGGACCATTGGTGTGTTTCCACAACCTGCTTCTGCTGAGGAAGCTGTTGATCTGAGCGGGTTTAGAGAGCAATCGCCAGGCTCGTGTTGAGAGGGACATTTAAAAACTCGCCCCGAGTGATCATTGGGTCACCCTCAGAGCTGCTTCTTTTCAGGCGTCCTCCCCTGTTTGCAGGAGGATTGGTACTGCCCATGTTGCCTAGGTGAGTTGACACTGCTTAGTGGGATAGGCCATATCAGCAGAGCCCATTGTTTTCAGGGGCTTATGCTACTCCAACAAGCACAGAGTGGGCACTCCTGTCTGCTTTTCTCCCCTCTCTCTGGACATGTTTGGTTTTTAGAAGATAAAAGAGAAGATTTTCACTTCCAGGTATTTCCTCTTCTCTATTTCTTTTATTTTGTCTCCTCTGATTCAATCATTGGTTTCCTGACAAGTGGGATTAGATCAGGAAGCGGTGAATGAGTTTGAGATAACGGCAGGTTTTCTTCCTCCAGATGACACATAAAGGTTGATAGGCAGTGACCCACTTTCCCAAAAGAGTCAGCTGTACATTTAGAAAGAAAACCTGACAAACTGCTTTTAAAGTCCTGAGAATATATCTGAAGGTTGAAAAAGGATATATGACAACAGTGCAGGTAAACTGAAGTTAAACTAAATCTTTGTGTGTTTCTAACTGACTCTTCAGCTTCTGCAGAGATGCTATGTGTGAATTTACAAGTCAGAAAATGTGTGTTAAAACACTGTTACATCTCTTAAACCGGTCAGCAGCTGAGCCTTAACTATAGATATTAAGCATTTTTAGATTGCATTGATTGAAGAAGTGTCCATGAGCAACAAGTGTTATTTGACCCATCTATCAGCAGCAGTTTACAGGAAATATTTTTAACCTAAAAATAAAGAGGAATTATTTTATTCACAGACTAGAAAAGAGAATACTTTTAAATCTTAAGACATTTTTATTCTGCATCTGGATCCAGATCTACATCAAAATGCACTCTGAGTCATGGGTTATATGCACTAGATTTATTTTTCTCTTCAAGTAAATGCAGCAGTTCAGGAGAAAACAGGCCATTTCTGAACATTGTCACTTTATCACAATGCTGAAAAAAACTTTTTTCAAAATCAGAAAATCTGCACTAAGATCTCATAATTTCTACAAAACCACATCAGGGCTTGACATTTATGCAGAAAAAGCAGAAATATTTAGCAAGTCACCATCAGGGTTTGACTAATACGTTGTAAAGGCTAATATTTTACATAAATATTCAACATATTTCCCCGTTGGTCTCACTTACCCCTCACTCCCACATAATGCAATAGAAAATGAATGTATGTGTTTCATTTTATTCTTGACAGTGTGGAAAAGCCCAGCATTTTGGCAGGAAAACATCAACCAGGGTTATTTAAGGTTGTGCTATCATCTCTTTCATACTTCATATTAACAGCTGGGTGGATGAGCGATAGTAAACAAATGTATGAGAGCTAAAATGTCCTTAAAGGTTTTAGAATCGAAATGAATAGCTGACTATTCAATTAGTTGAACAACAAATATATATTTCATCAGTTATTTTTTGCAAAAACTGAAAATTAGCTTGTTCCAGTTTCTCAAATGTAAATATTTGCAGTTTGTCATTGTTTATGATAGTAAACTGAATATCTCGCTTTGCACTGTTGGTTGGACAAAGAAAGTAACTGCAATATGTCAACTTGGGCTTTTTTCACTGTTTTCTGTCTTTTTTTAGTTAGTTAAAGCCCTAGCTTTTGGCAGACTGTTGCAGTGAAGTGGACATTTATATAAAAAAGCCCTTTATTGGCTTGATATCAGTGTAGATTTTGTGAGAACAGAGCCAGATGTTCCAGCTGTTGCTCATCTTCAGGTTTGCATTGTGTCAAAGTTATATTCTCCCCCTCTTTTTATTCTTTGTTGCCGGTGCAGGCAGTGACACCGATAAGCCCAGCTGTGATGACGCTGGCACTTTCTATTGTGTCGCCGTGTTTAGAGCTCAGTGGGGCGAGAACGGCCCCACAGGCTGCTGCCTGTTTGGGTTTGGTCTTTTCCCATCTACATATCTCTCTGCACATCCGTTAATTACTTAACTGTAGATCACTTTTGTTTGCATTGTTCCTGAGTTCCTCAGTCCTTTGTAAGACACCAACAGATATATGATATAGGGACAGAAAAAGAGTTTTCTTCATTGTGATACATGACCAAAGGAAGAGCGCCCCCTAGCAGTTGAATTGTTAAAATATAGCAGGTGCATACACGGGTCTTTTAGCCAGTGATCAATCCAAATGGAAGATGCTAATGGGATGTGTCCACAGCCTCTTTTCCACGCATCCCATTCATTGTTTATGTAAGCAGCCGTGCAATGCATTCTGGTAGTATGGTAGCGCAGTTCGAGAGCAGGGGTGCCATGTTGGCCGCTACTCATTTGCATAAAGTTGAGGTCTAGGCCACACTATGCAAAAATCAGGGGCATTTGGCACAACCTGCCGCTTCTGGAAACCCCCAAGACATTTTGAAACTAACCGTTGTTGATATACAGTATAGATAACTGCATGGTTTAGTTCTCTCATAAAATGTTTTCTGAACTATTTTCGTGATATAAGAGAAGAAGGTTTCCAAACGAGCCGCCATGTTGGTTCCAGTTTGAAAGCTGGGAGCAGCAGTCCACGAGGGAAAGCGTTCGTCCAATCAGGTGCCTTGTGTCTAGTGGCACCTCATCAAGCGTCCAATGCTGGGAAGCGAGGCGACCCCTTGCAATGAAAAAACGTGTATTTTGTAATATCAATATATATTGGTATGTTTAATTAACTAAATAACAAATCAAGGTGAGAATCTGTGACGGTAGATAAATTAATATAATCTCACAGTCTATACCTGTATCATCACACTCACTTGATTAACACCAAGGGCAGGACATCTGGGGGTGGCAAATATTCATAATGTCATAAAAGGGTGTGGTTTGTTGCACTCTACACATGCCTGTACCATTTACCCTTTTTATCCTTAGTTCTTTTTCAAGATATGTATTTCCTTCCCATTATTACAGCTCTCCTCATTCACAACAGCCACATGTTGGTAAGGTGAAGGGGTTGGTGTCATGTGAAACATCAGTGCACTAATTTACAGCCTGGATGCTGTGAAGAAGCTTGGTTGCCTCATTTCCTACGTGGCTGAACCAAATTCCACCAACATTTTGAGATTTGATGAGACCTAAAATAACACCTTGACTCAGGATAACATGAGCACTGACTTCCCTTCAAACACACATGATTTGTGTTGCAGTGGAGGAGTTTCTCCATGGTGGAGCAGTGTCCAAATATGTGCCTCCCTCCTCCCCCACAGCCTGACATTGGCTGGTATCTCTCAAAACAGACGTGGGTCCAGGCCAAACATTCCTGTGTTTCCTGACAAGGACACTGAAGTAGATCTTGAAAAGAAAAACAGGGTTGTGAAATATAGAGTTGTGATGGAATGTGTCAGATACCAGGCCGATAACAGGGCAAAACCAGTTCTGGTATTACATTTTACCCAGAATCCAAATCTAATAGTCAGAGCCAGAAAAAAAGCTAATATTTCCCAGTAAGCAATTTAGATATCTGGGTTGAAATTTGGCGTCATTTGGTTGAGAAAGTGCTACAGTGCATCTACCTTTTAGAAGAAAGTTTAAACCTTAAAAACATCTGGTGCAAAGACATACATCTTAAATACTTGGACACAAATTGAGATCCTGTTGTCATTTGCTATAAGAAAATAAAAGAAGGTGACTTGATAAAGACATCTTTGCAGTACACAAAATGATTGTTGATTCTGTGACTGCCTTGCTCTCAGGCTCGTGAACAGCCAGTATGCCTGAATCTTTTATCTCTCTACCTTGTGACAAACTGGGAGCTGTTGTAATATTCACATCCCGTTGATTTTACTTTCCCAGAAGCCCCAGCAGCAGCTCTGCAGGCCCAGCAACTTGCAGCCCAAACACTAGATTACAGCAAGGACGCCGGGCAGGACAATAACTCCTCCCCTCGCCTCAAATCCCCCTTTATAATCCCAGAGGAAATCTCCTCCCCAGCACAAGGTGGAGGGTGTTTGTGTTCATACTGGGAGGAGGACGAGGGGGTCGGCAGCTCTTCAGATTCCTCAGAGCGCTCCTCTCTGTCAGACTGCTGGGAGCTGTGGTGTCAAAGTGCGTCTTTCTTTCTGTCCTCATGTGTTTCTGAAGGAGTCCGAGAGGCTGTGGAGAAGTGAGGTGGAAGTGTCCTTTTTGAACCACGACTGGTGTATAGCACAAAGACAACTTACACACAAACCCAACTATTTGAGGTAGTTGGTAAGTTACCATGTTTTCTTGTCATGTTGTTGCTCCATTTCACTTCATCCAGGCAGCGCTGCAGAAGTCTCCTTTTTAACCTGTTTATAATACAAATAAGCTTGTTTCAGGTATTTATACTTCCAGGTTGAAGTATTCAGTGGCCGGTTATTTCACTTGTGTTATTAATTAAGGTTTTAATACTTAACCATAGACAGACAGGACTAAACAAGATGCAGCTTTTTGCAGTGTTTGCAGAGATTTGCACTTAACTTGACTTTTTAGTTATGTTTTTCTGAGCCACCTCCATGTTTAAATCAAATTGAATAACCTCTGCAAGGGATTTGTTTATTTTTACTCTCAATTCATCTACCAATGCTTTTTTTAATTCATTGATTTATCATTTGGTCTAAAAAATGCCAGATTGGTCAGATCTCTAGAGATTTTTTGTGGCGTGAATGATGCTCAATGAGAAGAGCATTTTTTGGCATGATTAGATAAGAAAGTCAGGTATTGGAGGGACCTGAAGAAGCCGGATATGTAACACATTTTTTTAGTTTCTTAATGTCAGAAAATCTCTTACTGCACTTCTTCAGCTTCTTCAGACGAATGTACTAGCAGCCAACTGGGTCAGCTGTGTTTCAGTCTAATGTTGAGTGCTTCTCTTGAATGGGCTCGTATATCCTGGTAGTGAACGCCGGCGTCTCCTCCCCTGTGGAATATCTGTGACAGAGCAGCTGTATCCCCTGACAATAGACCCTCAACGCTTTAGAAAAAGTGACATTTGCATTTCCATTGTGCAACTCTCACTTTGTGTGTCACAATGAGCAGAGGGAGAGAAGGTTTTTAAGTTAAAGTAACAGTTCGGGATGTTTGCTGTTCCATTACTATTGTAGCCTTTTCCTACATTTTCACGGTTTTGGTTTGCTTGAAGTTCACAAAAGAAGAAGAGTTGTGTCGATGCTTTGGTTTTTAGCCGGAGATAGACGTGGGCGATTCTTCAGGTGCCTTCAACCTTCAAAGGCCAAATGCTCAAATGCTAATTTAAAAAACATACTGAAAATGAAACTCAGTTTAGTTTAGTTTATTTAAGGATTCCCATTAGAAGCACATGGATGTGCCTCTAGTCTTCCTGGGGTCTTCAGTCAACTGGAGTTTGAAAAACAAACCTGTGAAAGACAGAAAAATGGAGTCCACCTACTAGATACAGATACAGCATTTAATTACCACCAGTGATGTTTCGAGCGTGAACAGTGCTCCTTTAGATGGTCACCGGTAACTGACATCTGAAGAAGAGCTAGACGCTCGACACGTCACTAGTTACTAACGTTTGAAGAAGAGCTACAAACGTCACCGGTGGTAATTACTTGTTCATGGGAGCAGAAGTGTGTGGACTCCATTATTCCGTCTTTTACATGTTTGTCTGTCCACCACCTAGTATATATCGTCTGGATGTGCATGCTTTTGTTAATGCTTTTCTAAGAAAAACAACCTGACCTCCCAAATAGAAACTCACACTTGGTTCTTATTTAAGTATTTTTATTGAAATATGCAGAAAAGCTTTTATTTTCTAAAAGGGAACTGATATGGAACTGTACATTCACAGGAAGGTTACAAGAAAGCAGTTAATAAGTTAATAAGCAGACTGATTAAAGGGAAAATGATGAAGGCTCATTTGATGTGCCTCCAATTAATTCCAATTAGTGAGATTTTTAGTCGGTGCGCAGCAAGTCAGCTGAGCATGCTGAAATTGTCTCCCATGCATGCAAAGTTTCCAATAAATCATTATTCCACAATAAATCCTGAATAAGTATTTACTCAGGTTTAAATGGAGCATTGAGTTCCAGAGAAAAATCCTCTGCAACCACTGGTTGTGTTGTACTTTGACCTTTGTTTTCTTGCCCTTCCTTTTTCTCCCTAATTTTATGCACTCTTTTGACTTTATGTTTTTGTGTTTATTGTAATTATGTAAAATGAGGAAAGAACTCTTAATATTGAAAAACAACAAATCATCAAACCACAAAACCTTGACAGGATTAATACCAAATATCTCTTTTGTCTCTTAAGGGATTATACGCAACAAAGCAGCAACAGTAAAGAAATCGGAGACAGGTGAAGTATTGTTAGAAACACTTTCTTTATTCCACAAGGAGACTCTCAGACTCCTGAGAGATGGCTAACATAGATGTGTCCCTCCCTGCATTCCTTTGCAGAAGGAATGCAGTGTCTCCATCATGACCTGGCAGGGTTAAAGTTTCAATCAAAGCAAATGAAATCTCATTTGGCTGAGATATTTCACATAGGTCTGACATTTGAACTTGGGAAACAATCTCAAATATCAACATTTGACATTTTAAAGAAGACAGTATTTTAAAAGATTCCAAAACATTCACAGTTTGTCCTTATAAGAGCTTTTATTTTTATTTTGTACCATTTAATTTCATTCAATTTAAGCTGCACATTACAACTTGGAGGAAAGGGAGGTTATGGTGGTTGGGAGGCAACCTGTGGATGCAACTCACATTCGTCTAATTTGTCTGGGCCATATGGCTGTGACAGATCTGTCTCCCTCTCCTGTTGTGAAAGCCCTTCACAATAAGAGGTTCCACCCAACAGCCAATATGAAGTTTCCTTGGGCAAAGCACTAAACACATGCCTGTTAAACAGGATTCTCTGAGAAAGTCAGCTCCATGATTTGGCCCAGTATGCAGCGACATTTCAGCATTTAGATTGTCCTCATGAGGCAGCTGTAATGAAATGAACTCTCCGACATCATCAGTCCAGCATTGATGCAACTTAGAGGGGTGATTCGTCTTGCTTCTGAGTGACCCAAAGGGTGCCTGCATCACTCATGTGGGCCGGCAGGTATACTATTGCCTTGTTTTAGTTTGACATTTAACTTAAAGCAGGTTTTTATTTGGTGCATTAAAAGCAAAGCGATGATGCTCTCTGGCCAGCCCTCAGGCTCTCTAGTTTCCTATTGCTGCTTTAGAAAGAAGAAAGATTGCATTCGATAATGTGTTAGTCTGTGTTTTGTTTTCTCTTTTCTTTTCTTTTTTTCTTTTCTTTTGATGCTGACGTGTCCTCCTTCTCCTTTCCCTTTTTCTCCCTCCTTCACTCGATGCCCATCAGGGCTAAAATGGTTGATGTTGTATCGCCACGCACAATGCCGTCAGAAAGCGAGGTTCATGTGGCGAGGAGCTTTCTCACTAAGATTTTGCGAAGCTCTATGAGGTACCAACAGCCAGCCACATCCCGTTGTGTTTGCTGGTAGTTTTTGTTGAAGTGATTGAGTTTGTACCTTGTGCTTTGTGCTCCCTCCTTCTTTTGTATTTCACACTGTTTATTACTTATTTATTATAGGTATGGTGCCAGTTGTCACAAGCAAATATCCTTTAGTTATATTAGCAGATTTGTGTTAGTTCATTTTGACCCTAATGTTGTGTTCAGCCCAGTGATGTTCAGCCTCCTCATAGCTATTAGTTGGTCATGAAGTTTCTCTGGTTTAGTATGTGGTGTGAAGTTAGGATGTTGAACACATGTAATTCTTTTCTTTTTCAACATGCTCTCCAGGAAAAACCGCTTCAAAGGGTATGTGCAAGTTTGGTGTGAGCAAAGTGCATAGTACAGTAATGTTCTCAGTTTAGCTCCGAGGTATGGATGATATTATAACAACATGTGCGAAATTAATTGTATTTCCAGGCCAGAAAACTTTGAGATAAATTCCTAGAAAAAAGTTTAATAGGTCCCAAAATATATATGAGTGCAACTGAAGTGCACAGTCCTACCAAACAACCCAACACATGTTGTTAGCAGATTGTTATTGTGTCATAATACTTAGAATATTAAATTCTATAAATATGAATAACTCATTAAATCGTGAGTTTGGATCCTTATTGAAAGACATAATAAATATTGATTTGGGATCTGACTCTTCATTTGCAAATGTTGCTTTGTTTGTTGGGAGATTTAATCTCCTGGACAAACAACCCATTCAACCGAATATCTGTGTAACTGCAATAAATAATAATATATGACGGTTTTTATTGGAGAATCCTTGCACCTTCAAAATTCTGTGGACTTGTTGCTAAAGTAGGAATATTTAAAGTGACACCTCATCCCTGAATGCCAGAGTGCACAGTGGACTTTTGGAGGAGAATGATGGGGCTGCAAAGAAAAGCATGAAAAAATGTTCAGCCATTGCACTCCACGGCTGAAATGTCAAATACTCCCTTGTGTAAAGTGTTTGGTTGCCTCTCTGTCTTGCAGGAAGAATGATCCGGGCTCGCGCCCTCATTCCTGGCACTCCTCCAAGCTGACAGAAGAGGAGTCAGAGCCTGCCGGGCGAGAGGTCACCCCAGCACCAGTCTGGCAGCCAAAACATGAAGCAAGGTGAGACTAGTCTCGGTTCTATTGGCTTTAAACAGGGCAGGAAATTCATATTCAGTTAGTGATGGTGGTTTTGTGTGAAGTCATTTAAGTAACTTCTCAAACATAAAGTACTAAAGGTAGGTTTATTTACGTTTTTTTACGTTACACACCAGGCCCAAAGAGTCGTCCAGTCAAGGGGACCAGAACACCCAGCATCAGCTAAGCAGCCAGTTCAGCTCAGTGAACAACATGGAGAGACTGGAGCGTCCCTCTCATCCCTACCCACCAGGACGTCTTTCCCCAACTAAATACATCAGCAGTGCTGAGCCGCTCTGTGGACCAGGAGGCAAAAGAGACTCTGGGTTCAGCTGTTTCTCTAGCACCTCCAGCCCTCCTGTTCATGACCCCAGCACATCTGATAGGAAAAGTACCAGCACTGAAAACATTTTCTTCAAGGGTCCTCAGAGTGAAGGGCCTCAGCAGGCAGAGTGGCCCAGGTACCTGCAGCCGACGCTGGGGAACGGAGGCTGGGAGGGATCACGGGGCGAGGAGCAGCCAGCCTCTCGGGTCTCCGTCGCAGGGAGACCCAGCATCGGCCCAGTGTGGCAGGTACCAGAGAAGAAAAAGTCCCAGTCTCCTCCTCCCCCACCTCCTCCCCTGCGCAGTGACAGTTTTGCCGCCACAAAGGTGTTCCCTTATTCTGAAGGGCCTAGTGGTCCAGCAAAGACACACAGGAGGTCAATTGAAAAGCTGACAGAAAATAACGACCAGAATGGCCTCAGATCTCACCAGGAGAAAACCTCAGAGGCCCGACGTAGCTTAAACCCCCTGCCCACCAAAGACTTCCTCCATCCTAACACGGCAGCTGACCACAACCACAATCAGCTGCACCCCAACAAACTCTTCTCCCTGTCCAGCAATGATGTCAGACAGTCTCATTACACCAAACTACCTGCCCACCAGAGGCAATACAGTGACGAAAGCCCCCTCTACCTGCAGACCAGGTCAGCTCCTCCCACCAAGATTCAGAGTGTAGGAAGCTACTATCGCAGCCTCCAGGATCTGCCCACAAACATCTTCAGCCGCAAACACGTCCGGCACTCCACAGCATCCATGGCAAGTTCTGCTGCAAACCCAAACCTGGAGAATGGGGGGCACAACAGATACTATGGCCTGGCAAACAAGCATTCGGTTCAGACTGCAGAGCTCCAGGCCAGGCAGGGCAAAGCAGAGGGCCGAAGGGGGGAAACAGAGAAACCCCACTGGGTAAACAGCAATGAACCAGGCTTCCCAAGTTCCCTGAAGACAAACGTTAAGGCAAAATACTCTCTACCTCAATCCCAGCTGCCTTATAGTGAAAATAAGGAGCGCAGTGGCCATTCCCATCTGGGGAATGGTCTACATTATGACCACCAAACTTCTGAACTTTCTGTTCGAAGCCGCAGCCCAGAGGATGCTGCAAAGAGAGGTGAAGGGCAAGCTAATGACACGAAAAGACATTTCCCAACACATCAAAGTAATGATCATAAGGTCAGTCTTTCAAGGCACCAAGACCCATGGGTCCCTCAAGAGGATCAGCGGATATCCCCAATGAAAACCCCACTTCTCCACTCCCTGGCCCAGGAGAGTAGGAGTCTGGCTGTGAGGCAACCAGTAGCTACGACCACAGGTGTCATGTCCACCCAGGTTACCAGTGACACCGTGGCCGCCAGCAGTGGAAAATCGAATCGCCGAAGCGACCGTTATGCCACCACCCTCCGCAATGAGATCCAGCAGAAGCGAGCCCAGCTGCAAAAGAGCCGCAGCGCTGCAACTCTGACATGTGATGCCGAGGAAGAGGAGGCAGAGGAGTGGAGATCCACAAAGTCATCTACGTCTTCTGGTGTCTCCTTCTCCAACACCTATAAAGACCACCTAAAAGAGGCGCAGGCCAGGGTCCTCCAGGCCACCTCTTTCCAGAGACGAGACCTTGAGCCTCTTGGACCAGAGGCGCCGATAGTTAAAACCACCAATGGACGCATTAGAGGACGTAAGCGCTTCCCACTGGCCAAGAGGATGCACTCCTTCTCAGAGCCTGACAAGATAGACAAAGTGGGAGTGGAGGGAGAACCTCAAACAGGGTCTTTCGGAGAGCGTAGGAAGTTCTTTGAGGCCAAACCAGCATTTTCCAGGCCTGTGCTGAAGTCCAGTCAGGGTACAAACTTGACGGCAGACCTTGGTGAGGAAGGCAAACCCAAAGAGAGAACTCCCTCTGGAGAGCCCGAGGAAGCTCACCCATCCACAGACCCCAAATACCTCAGCCCTGGACATAAGCAGGTCTTACTAGAGCAGCAGAGGCTTGGGACCTTCGCTGAGTACCAGGCCACGTGGAACAAACAGAAGAAGTCATCAGAGACCAAGACGCAAGGGAGGTATCACTCGGCGGAGAACATCTTGGACGCAGATGCCGAGGACAAGACGGTGTGCATCCACGAGAGATCCCGATCTTCTCCCTCTGCAGACTTCTATACACAGGTGAGAAACCCAGAAGATATAGCTGTTTGTATAACTGAATGATTTATGTGCATGTATGAGTTTACTAACATGAGATGCTTAGTAATGATGGATGGCATGAAGATAAAACTTTAAGCTGTAAGTTATTAAGTAAGACGATGTTTTCATCCAAGAGTTCATAATTGGATTTGCAGAGTTAAGCGAAGAAGCCCTTTGCCTTTCTTTTGCAGAATATTCCTTCACCATGGGGAGACCCTCACATCCAGCAGAGCAGTTACAGGTGAGATTAAGGTTTACAATATGTGTATATATAAATACAACACAGTTAGATAATACAGAAGACAATAAGAAAAAAATACAACAAACTAAAAAGGATGCAATCAATCAGTGGAATAAACAAATTAACTCATCACTCTTACTGTTTTACTTTTAACGCACAGTTTGCTCAATATGATAAATAGTAAGGGTGGGAAAAAAATCAATTAACCTATGTATCACAATTTTTTTTTTCTTTTGAAATACATTTTTTAATGCCAGAATCGATATATTAAACTTAATTTGAGTCTATTTGGAGGTAGAAGGAAGTTACCGCTTTTATTGTTGTAGTCTGAGTAATGTGACATCATATCCGTTCCGTATCCGTCAACCAAAACAAACCTCAGCGTGTTGAAACGATAAAGTAGAAAACAGCGGAGGGTCGGCGTGGATACGATCTGCACCCTCACATGGTAAATCCAGCGTGGTAAACACTACACATCCAGTAAAGGATGGAGACACTTTGGGTTTCACACATTGACAGGAAAAGCAGAGCCAGACATCACGGCTAAAGCTGCATGCTAACTCTGTCGCAGACAGGAAACGTCATCGTATCACGGTAACGTGGCAGTGGAGCCGGCCGTCGCTCTCGTCTCCGTGGTCAAATGGGTCGACGCTACGACTGTAGAGCACCCAGATACTGACATGTCTGTTCTCTGCATTGAAACGGCCCCGATGGAGCTGACCATGGATGTATAAAGAGAACGGAGCTGACGGGAGAGCTAGAGACGACCTTGGAGAAGTTAACGGAAGTACACATGCGTGACTACGTCCGGTTTTCAAAATAAGGTGTTAACAAAGGGAACTGTATATACAAAATACATATATAGAAATAAGATTGATAGGATTATATTCACCAGAAGTATAAAACATTATATGTCCCTTATAAATGAATAATTCCTGACAATGATTGATATATTTGACTTCAGGACATCTCTGACTACATACATGCTGAAAATCAAACATTTTTACTGGATTCATTTAGATATTTTCCAAAGTAAAAGTCCCTACAAGTGAATGATTCAACTTTTTCTCATGGTCTAGTGTTAAAAAAGTTAACAAAAATCGCAATAAATCAAAAAATTGCAATACATATCGAATCCGCACCCAAATATCGTGATACTATTGAACCAGGAGATAGGTGAATCTTCCCAGCCCTAATAAATATCCAACGCCATGGAGAGCAGCAGGATGGCACAGTGTTTGCCAAGTAAAACAGTTGATCGCTGCACTTTCCAGAGTGTCCACCAGACCCTGCTCGCTCTGTCTGGAAGAAATGCATGTGAAGTTTCATGTAAATGTGGAATGTATTTGGGAAGTGAGATTTCAGGGCAGAGTGAGAACACGTCTCAGTTTCTCATTCCAGGTTTTCCTGAACTAAAAGGAAAATATCATTTTCTGTCATACTAGATCTCTTCCCAACCTTATCTCGTGTTGTTGGAGCTCATGTTGAGGTGAACAGTATCTTCTGGACTCCTGTCGTAAACTACACCCAGATTTACAAAAGTGTCTGTGCAATTACAGGTGATTTACGGCGGGTGGAGAGTGTATCATTTTATCCTTAAGCTGCTTTTGAAAATGAACACTTACAGTATCTGCTGTGTACATGATCACTTTCTTGGCTAAATGGTGAAATGAATCCACAGCATTTGTTCCTTTGTTGACTTGTTTCTTTGTGTGACATAAACACCTTTCAGGAAATACGACGTTCAACCACAAGTGTCAGCAAAACTTGCACGAAGATATCTGAATTGTTGCTCAAGTTACTTTTTATTCTAGTTTTATTTCATGCACCTTTTTAGTGGGTGGTGTTTAAACAAGATACAATCCCGACCACTGAAGACTGAGCTAATTTGTGCAGTTTTGCTATATATTCATCATTAACCAAAACCACTCATTTATTTTATGCCCATTTCACTTTAAGATTAAAAGATTAAAAAACCTTAATGAAGCCCTAAGTGTTGTTTCTCAGCCTGCCGATACATTAATGATAACATGGTTCAACCAGTTAATGTCAGGTTTATTTCAGTGGCCTCTCTTAATCTGTCAAATTATGGAAAATATTAAGCTTTACATTTAAATATTTAAAGGAGTCTAATTTCTGCAGCCGTGTCTGCTAAATGTCTTGATTTAAAGTCGATAAGAAGCTGTAGCAGCATGGTAAGTTTAGAGAGTTATCTGATTATAAATGAAGGGAAACAGTATTTCTGATGGTTTATAGGATATGTTTAGGATTCAAAATGGGGAACTTTCCTTTAAAAATCCAGTTTGTCCTCAGTTTATTTGAAACAGTAATCATATCACTCCGTGTATGGCAGAGAATTTGATCCTGTAAACATTGATCATTGATGCATGATAACTACAATAAGTCTTTTTCTTAAAAGGTAAATAATGGTGTAATCAAAATATTTGTTTAGGTGAGATGTGTTTTTAAGTCAGACTCTGTCACTGTCTCTGTCGCTGCTCAGGTGTAATCCAACCTCTTTGTTTGGTTTTCACATCTGTGGCTCAGGTTTCCTAAACTGTAGCACTCACTGTGAACAGCAAACACACCTCTAAAGCCTCTAAAGCTACAAGTCAACAGGCAGAGGATCCACTAATGTGGTTCAAATAAACAAATTACACATGTTAGTGGAGGAAACATGGCGGTGCATGAGCCAGGTAAACAACTTCTTGTGAACTTTGCACATCAGTCTTGAACATGGTCCTTATTTTCTAAAATGATGAGCATTCGAATTTACTGTTTAACTTCATTTTAGCAAGCTTGAATCTGTCAAAAACATGCCCACAGAATTGCAGAATAAAAATCTTAGCTGCTGTTTTTTTAGATGTACTAAAACCGCCAGAGTACTTCTGACTCATGGTGTCTTGATGGAGTTTGACTTGGAGCCCAATTTCTTCCCAGTACCACTGAAAAACACACAGCACATGGATCGTATCCCATGTGTAAACAAACTTTTCTTAACTTTTCTACGCGGGAACCTGTAATATATTTTCATATATATTTTCAGAGATGTCTAAACGTCTTTGAAAATTCTTCTAAATTGATGTTATATATATATAAAAAGGGACAAAGTACACACTTCTTGCACCATAAACAAAGCTATACACAAGAGGGAGGAACATTTCATGAAGCAATTTAAACAGACACGGTTGTTGAACAGCCAAATGTTTGACCTCCTTTGTAAAGAAGGTAAAATTAGACTTTTCCCTCAGGTACTGATGAAGTTTGTCTTTGCTTTGACCTCTAGAGGAAAAACAGAGAGCAGACTGCAATACCAGCCTCACCACAGCCCACAGTCGGGCCTGACAGTCCCCAGAAACGAGGGCCCGGTCCCAGGCCTCACTGACCACAGGACCAAACCAGACGCTGCCAATCCCTCCCACACCACACACTCCTCAGGCCCTCGCAGCCTCAGCCCCAACCCAGGATCCCAGCATCTATCCCAGCTTCCACAAACCAAGGGCCTCCTGCCTCCGCCCAGGCCCCATTTAGGCCCAGAGACCACATCCTCCTCCCAGGAATTCCTCGCTGGCGCCCAGGCAGACCCGACAGCGCTCCAGCCTCTGTCCAGCTGCAGCTCTGACACCCAGCACCATGCTACTGCCCAGAACTCCTCGGCTGGCCCCGCCCCGGCCAGCTCCCCTCACCTCAGCAGGACGTCCAGAGCAGACATGAGCAGAGGAGGTGGAGAAAACAAGGTGGAGAAGGAGCAACCGCAGCCACCTTCCTCGTCATCCCTGTTCTCCTCCTGGACGGCCGCTCTGTCTCTTCCTGCGACTGATCGAGCGCGATCTCCCTCGCCACAGTTTGCCCCGCTGAGACTGACCGACAAACCGCCGGCCGTGTTCGTGCAGGATGACTCACCGCTCAGGTAAGCAGCTTAGCCAAAGTGCTTCAGGTCTCCTCACCGCCCCTCGTTACGTAAAGCTTCTCTCTTCTGTTCTAGTAGAGGACGCTTTGAATTTAAGGTAAACAAGTTCAAGTCTGGCACTGATAAACAATACAAACAGAGTGTAGAAAGAAAAGATTATCATGTTGATACGTCAGACCTTTGACCTCAAATAGCAGAAAAAGTGTCAAAGGAATTAACTGTGAAAATGCTGCTACTTCTGTCAGCTGATGGAAATGTGCCCACGGAGAGGAAAATCACAGTTTGATGGTGCTTGTCGTCGATTGCCTCTGCGGCCTGAGGCAAATCGGACTGGAGGCTGTAATTTAGTTAAAGCCACATGGCTGCTGTGACCTTTGGTTTCTATTGCAGTTTTACTGTACGATCCATCCTTTAATTAGAAACGCTCGACTGCGTAGCTCTGATGTGTATTAAGAAATGTTTCCATACTCTGCGATTTCTGAGGATTTAAACCTTCAACTGAAGTTAAACATGAAAAATGTGAAATTGTGTCCACATTTACAGCCCCTCATCTTAAGCGTTCTGCCCCGTTGGTTTACTTTAGTCTTCAGATGAATAAGAAACAAAATACCTATGAGCAAGGCAAAAAGTTTCAGTATGTTTGGGAACAAAACAGTTCAAGTCCTGGCATTATTTTATGCATCTGTTTTTGCTATTTTGCAGGTTACAGGTTCGAAAGTTAGTTAACTGTGAAAATGTGATGTTGGATTAAAAACATGCATCCTCAGTCCCTCAATTAATAATTATAAGAATATTATAAATAATGACATTGAAAAGAAGGTTTGGCCTTCATTAAATTAGAATAAGCTTATGTTGGAAATTTACAACATAGAGCATTATTGATATAAGAAAAGAGCTAATATGGGGCACGTAATTATAACATTATAACATACTGAGGACCACAAATTTAGAGTATAACTGTCTTCATTGTCACAAGTTTTTAGATGTTTGAGACCAACAGATGAATAGTTTCAGGCTTTAATATGGAAATGTGTTTCCTGTCCAGGTCAGAAAATGATTTGAAGCTCCCAGCTGAGATGGATGTGAACAGTCCGGTGAGGAAAGTCCCCGTGAGGATCGTCCACGCTGAGAGCAGCTCGGAGCGAGAGGGCAGGGCCTACCTGCCTCAGAGCAGCGACTCCTGCAGCGTCTTCGAGCCTCGGCCGGCCCACATCCCCTCCCTGAGCACCACGGAGCGCCTGGCTTCGTCCCTGTTCAGCGCCTACACCCGCCAGGCCCCTCAGGAGCCAGGTCAGGCTTTAGTGTCAGTCCCGGAGTCGAGTTCAGCGGGGGCTCGGCGCTCAGAGGAGGACGCCAAGAGAGAGGAGCTGGCCAGGGACATCATGGGTAAAGACAAGTCTCTGGTGGACATCTTGGACCAGAGCGGTAGGATGACCACCATGGACCTGATGGAAGGACTCTTCCCCACGGAGGAGCAGATCCTGGAGGAGGCCCACCAGCGCAGGAGGGCTTCCTCTGGCTCCAGACTGCCCACCTCATCCCCCAGGAGCATGGACAGGTGAGACCTTTTATAAGCTATCTTAAGATTTATTCAAATCATTTATTACATTAGAACTGCTGCATCCTTTAACTTTAGCAGCTTCAGAAACAAACATATAAACCTTTCCAGATGCTGTGTGCAGTTTGTGATCCACAAAGGGCTGACATTAACTCCTTGTCCTCAAGTATCTATCCAGCAGGGCACTGAACCTGCTCTCTTGCTCTCTCTTAACTGGTTGACACAGTTATCCTGGACTTTATCATGTGATTATACAATTTTAATAACTAGCTAGATTTTTAGAAACAAAAAGAGCTCAACATGATGTGAGCTTCTCTGATAAAGTGTAAACTGAAAAATTCTCCAATCCTTTTTTTCTGTTGTTTTAGGAGGAATCACCAAGTTTGCTAACTTCATTCAAAATCAAAATCATCAGAAAATATAATTTGCATATGTGAATATAGAAATGCAAATTAAACGCAAAAGGACTGACTAATAGTCTGTGACAATTATATGAATGGAAACACCACAGGATGAATTAAATTAACAAATTAAACCAAGTGTTATTGACTAATTCAAGTTTTATTTCCAGTCCAGCCTATTCAACCTTCACTCAGCCTGCCCTCTGGTGGACAAATGTCTCATTACAGTTATCTCCTCTAATCTACTGCTCTGTAATTGCTTGTTTTGTAACGTTTAGGTAAGTTTCTGCCCGTTGCAGAAGCAGCTGAATACTTTCCACTACTCCAACACTATTTTTATTCCAGCTGTTGTTGGTTACACAAAAATGTCTCCGAACCTCTGCTCAGCTGTGTTTGTGTTTACGTGTGTGTGTGTGTGTGTGTGTGTGTGTGTGTCAGGAGGGAGGAGGAGGACTTGTCTGTTTCAGCAGCAGCCTCCCTGGTCCCCAGCTCCTCCTACTACAACACATCGGCTCCCAAAGCTGAGCTCCTCATCAAGATGAAGGACATGCAGGAGCAGCTGGAGGAGCAGGACTCTGAGGACGAGCTGGACGTCAACCTCGCCAGTAAAAAGGTAAAACTCGCCCATTGAGAGATGGACAGCATGTAATATTATGTTTTATAACACTCAGCAGCCTCAGTCAGCCTCAGTCAGCCTCAGTCAGTCAATGTCAACAGAAATTGGAAAGGATTTTTAATCGTCTGTAAGTGGAAACTTGCTTTTGAATTTGCTTTGAGGTATGTGTTTTTCTCCATGTTTTCTTCATGCTCTCCAGCAAGAGCTGATCTCCAGCCTGGCGAGGAAGCTGGAGGTGCTGCGGGAGGCACGGCACAGCCTGCAGGAAGACGTGGAGGACAACGAGGCTCTGGGCCGGGATGTGGAGGCCACCGTGCAGCGCCGCTGTCAGGTCAACCAGCTCGACAAGTTCTGCATGTTTGTGGGCGACCTAGATAAGGTGGTGAGCCTGCTGCTGTCGCTGTCGGGGCGGCTCGCCCGGGTGGAGAACGCTCTCAACAGCCTGGAGGACGAGGCCCCGCCAGAGGAGAAGGTAACTTCCAACAGCGAAAAAACACTGATTCTGTTCAGATAGATGACGTCCATACTGTCCACCTGATCTACTGATTAATTCCTAATATCCATCCTTCATCAGCGAACCCTGGCAGAGAAGCGCAAGCTGCTGATGCAGCAACACGAGGATGCCAAGGAGCTGAAGGAGAACCTGGACCGTCGGGAGCGGCTGGTTTCCTGCATCATGGAGGCCCACCTGGATGCAGAAAGCCTGGATGACTACCGGCACTTTGTGAAGATGAAGTCAGCCCTCATCATCGAGCAGCGTAAACTAGAGGACAAGATCAAGCTGGGCGAGGAGCAGCTGAAGTGCCTGGTGGACAGTCTGCCGCTGGAGCAGAGGCCGCTGCTCTGATAGCATTCACCTAAGAAATACTTTTTCTTTTTTTCACCAGTTGGGTGACAATTTCTACATTTGAAGATGATTCATGTAGCATTTTTATATTAATGTCATTGTTAAATTGTGTCTGAGTTCACGGCTGAGAGGATTTCAAGCCCCTATTTCATGCCAGTGGTATTGTTATTGTTTCAGTACTATATTACCAATGTGGCCCTTTTTGACCAAATAGTTCTAAGAACTAAGAAGCCTCAGGAACTATATGAGGTCAATTAGTTTGGTAATTCATTGAAAAACGACGGCTTCTTTGAGGCCCAATTTTTGCACAATGACTAGACAACAACACAAAGATATTGTGTTGTCATTTGTAATTAACTGATTCACGACTGTGATGTTGAAATGGATATTGTACAAAAGATATATAGAGACAGGGAGGATGAAGGAGCCAGAAGATGGTTTGTTCTGCATTAGTATGCATCTGAATTAATAATTGAATAAACTTTAATTGTCTAGAGTTGCAGGGAAACTTCCTAAAAAGTTTCCAGGATTCCTGAAAAAGTTACTGAAGTCAAAATGGGCTCATAGTCACGGAACAAATGTCTTTCCTCTTTTGCTGTACTGAAGAGGATAAACAAAAGTTTTATGTTGACCTTTCATTCCTTCTGCAGTCTGCTGCACCAGAAACTCAGAAAGATTCATCCCGCTTTGTTCTGGAAGTGAACTCTGTCGATTTTGTGCTGTGAAGAGTCGCAGATTTCCATAAATTCACAAGTTTATTTTCTCCCTTTTTTACAGCTATTAGTATCCCAAAGTCAAAGCACTCATGGTTTACTGATGCTTTATAACATTTTAAAATTATAATACATAAACATCTATGTATGGAGTATCAAACATGATCAATGCTGGTCACTATTGGAGGCATTTTTATCATCGATGACTCCAAGTCTTCATTCTCCAGGAACATCAACTCCTGTCAAGTTGATGCTCAAACACTGATGATTTTAGATTGCGTACAACTTTAATCAGAATCCGATTTTATTAAGCCCTGAATGTATTTGCACCTCAACACCCCAGAGAGATCTTACAGTGTTTCCAGTGTCACTTTTTTATTTGTGTTTCTGTTCTATTTAAGTTGCATCATGAGCTGCATGTTGCTGGGTTTGTAATTAATTACCATCAGGTGTGTTTTAAGTTTTATTTTAGTAATATTTTCTAGTAATTTATTGTAGAAAACTTCTATGGAGAAAGAAGAAATGTCTCCCCAGTAATTTATTTCCACTCATGACGTACTTTTTGTTTTCTAACAAAATAAGATGAAGAGTTTGATTCCAAGATGCTGTTCTCCTCTAGTCAGCCATGATATTAAGTTAGCTTTCCTGCTTTTCCAACCTTTGTGTAGTGTATTATTCTATTAGGGCAGATGACGTCACGTTTACATATGATGAATATCTCATTTTGGAGTGAAACTCTTTACTTTCTGCTGGATTAAGAGCTGATAACTGGACATTATTCTCATAAAGACGGTGTTGACTTTTTCCAGCAGTACTTGTTTTCTATATCATAATACACTGCTAATATTCCCTGGATGGTTTTGTTACCTGTAACCTCACAGGTTTTCATTCATACTTGGTGCTTTTAGCTGAAGCTCCCAAAAACGTTGACGGCAGTCTCATCACCACCGGACTGACTCATCTCATCTTTGTGAAAGGAGTGAGGCACAGCTGGGGTTTCTATGGAGGTTAATCTAACACTTTAATATATATATCTATATCTATATCTATATCTATATATATATATATATATATATATATATATATTTATTTGAAGACGTGCCTACTGTTGCCTCCCACCCCTGTGAACTTCATGGACTGACGCGGGCGTGTCCTGGTGCTGTGTACGGCACACACACGATTCATGTATGCAGTGCACTCTTTCACCAACTTTCAAAGCAATAAAATGATAAAGCTGAGAGATCTGGTGATGTTATTTTTTAACATTATCTAATACCGTAGGTCAGTTTGATATTATTTTATTGGAACTGTCCACTTTGCATTGGACACACCTGGGCCCCATCACAGCCCCATCACGGCCCATCACGGCCCCATCATGGTCCCATCACGGCCCCATCACGGTCCCATCTAGGCCACATCACGGCCCTATCACGGTCCCATCACAGCCCCATCACGGCCCCATCACGGCCCTATCACGGCCCCATCATGGTCCCATCATGGTCCCATCTAGGCCACATTACGGCCCCATCACGGCCCCATGTATATAAGCCAGAGCAGCAGCCAGCCATTTGAGAGACTGCCGCCCTGCACACCTCTGTGGTGTGGCATTTGTGTCCTTTTCTTTGTTTTTACAGCATGATATCCGTGCAGCACATTTCCACTCATCTGCTCCCGACACTCCTGACTTTACGGAATCCTCCCACCTGTTTGAATTGATTAGATTGCCCTGTTATTTACTATACTTGTGTGTTTGTCCCAGTCTAAGAGAATATCTGCTCTAGAATCAAGACAATGAAGCTGGATTTCAGAAAACATTGAATCAATTTGATTTGTATTTTCACTTGTTTTAGGAAAAGCAAACTTAAAGGACTCAATTACAAATAAAAAAAAGTTCAAAAAGCAAAATACTAATTGTTCATAAGACAGTATTTTGTTCTTTGGATGACTGTTGCTTCCAGATGACACTGCGTCCAGTCTTTTGTGCTAAACTAGGCTAAGAGACAGTGAAGCAAATTATAGAAAAGCAAGTTGACTTGAATTAATTGCATATTTGAAGAAGAAGAGACTGTCAATCAGGGCCTTCAGTTTACAGTCTCAGTCTCAGACTGACTATGATGCGACCTTTGAAACAGCCAAAAGTAGTAACTGTTTATAGTGTTTGCTTTGGTTGGGCAGGTGGGAGTGGAGACAGAGGGGTTGGGGAAGAGTGTGTGTGTTTTCTGACAAAACAATATAAAGGTTATCACTTCAGAGCACACATTTAAACTTAGATTTCTTATTAAAGACATTTATATACTCTTGAACAAAGTTTTTTTATTTAACTTTCAGCTTACTTTTACCAATTCTAAGCGAGTCCCCTGTTGTTTACAATCTTTGATGACGTATTTTAATCTATTGCTCAACATCATGTCACACTTTTACAACCCCTAGCCGCCATTCTGGACTTTTACTGCACCTGTTGGATTAAGGATCAGGGTCAGGGCTTTATTTGGAGTGAGAAAAACTGGATTTCCCTGCCAGGCCCCTTCAGGACCAGGACAATGTGTATGGCTTTCTTTCAGACTCCACCTTCAGTATATTTTAACACACTTGAACACTTTAGTTCTGACGGATGGCACTGTGGCCTGCTAACATACACTTCTGAAGTGCTGTGTTATATTTGATTCAGGTAAAATGACAGATGTAGTAAAAGGAATGCTCTGGTTAATTTAATAAAAACAACTGCAACTTATATCAACATTTTAATTTTAATATTGGAACTAGATTATTAATACGTTTCTAAACAATCATATTATCTCAGCAAACAAATGTCAAACAAATGTGAGCATCACTAGTTGGAACTGTAATAACAAAAAGAAAGTAAAGCGAGTTGAAAGTAAGGGTATATAAAACAATCACACCATCAGAGCCTATCATATTCTATCAATCATTTACAGTTTCACGACATGACGGGAAACTGTCTCTAGGTTATTGGTAGGAAGAAAAGGAAGTGTCGTGCTGCGTCTGTGACTAAAAAGACCTTCCTGTTCAGGTTTTCAGTTTGTTTCTGGTTTCAGAGTTTGAAGGCGGCTCGGCTCAAAAAAACAGCACTCAGGTAAGAGTTTGACTTCCAGTCTGTAATGGAAGTTAGCTGCTTTAATCTGATGTGATCAATAATATACTCAGCGCATGTATGTAGGTTTTATCCTTTTTAAATTAAATAAATTCATTTGCAGAAGCCTTTTTTTGTTGCTAAATCTGTATTTATAAAACAGATTATAATGTTTTTATCATTATGATTTAAATTTTTACATTAGAAGTGATAAGAAAAATATTGCAGATATGAGTTCACTGCTACATGTGTGTATGTGTGTGTGTGTGTGTGTGTGTGTGTGTGTGTGTGTGTGTGTGTGTGAAATTATACAAGATAAGCATCATTTTCTTTTTAAACCAAGTCCAACTTTCTCTTATGCTGCTGAATAATAATTGAACATGAATTAAGATAGTAAGAGATGAAAGTATTCTTTATGACATAAAGCCCTCCCTTACAAAAAAGAAGTTTATTCAAGTGTGCTATTAGTATAAACTTAAAATAAGAGAGTACGCTTTCACTTATGTACTTATCAGAGATATACTTAACAAAATTATATTTAAGTTTCCTTAGCTTAAGTATACAGAAAAGTCCAAGTATACTTGGCTTATACTGAAAAGTATTAAGTATTATATTAAACTAGAATTTTACTGAGAGTGTACTAAAGTTTACTTTGTAAAATAAACTTGTAAGGGTTTGATTATTCCCCTTTGTGTGTCAAGCCTGAGCTTAAAAGCAAAAACAATGTTCTACTGCAGGTGAACGTACAAAATAAACCATTTCAGCTGATGCATAAAAAGCACAGAGACCAAACCAAGAGAAAGAGGCAGTTATTTTACTTGAAAGTCACAAGACTTCCCCACCACCATGTCGAGAAGCTTAGAGATTAGTTTTACATCTGAATCATCTGATTGACCTAACAGCACAGAATTACTGTGATATATTCCTCAATGGGTGTGTTAGATACACCTGTTAGTGAGGTCAATCATGAAACTTTAAAGCTTTTTTATTGATACTAGTGTGATCACTGTGGAGGCAAAGTGTTCTTTTAGGACATCAAGCTCAACTCTACATCATCAACATATGGTAAAGTTGGTTTTACCCAATAGACGCCCAAATAGTTTGAGAATAAGGTATAAACATCACAGCATAACGTCTTTGAGAGAAATGTATATTTTCTGCTGCTCCACTGAGGATGTGTTTTGTTTTCGTTCATGAACACCTGTATGTGTGTGTGTCCTCACAGAGGGAGCTGCAGGTGCTAGTTTGGTAACTCAGGTGACAAAGGAGCATCGGAGGACCTGAGAGAGTGAAAAAGAGGAAGAGGGGATGAGTTGCAGCCACAGAGAGAGAGAGAGAGCTCTCTTGCTGGATTTGAATTCTGAAGTTACAACAGAGAGGTGAAGCTTCCACCTGGTTTTGATCTCCTGATGATGCCCAGTCTGGGTGGGACAAAGACTTTCTTGGTAACCTGATGCTCTATCGTGGCTCCATTGCCATGACCTACCTGGCTCACACCGCCCACGCCCAGCTCGGTGCCCTCTGGCTGGGCTGCGTGGGCTGGACGCTCACCGCCATGGCCCTTGGACTCATCCAGTGGAGGGTGTGGCAGGTGTCTGACAGGGAGGTCATCAGCTCCGGGGTGGCCTGGGTGGGCGTCTGGCGGGCCTGCTTCAACAGCCACACCCTGGTGAGCCCTGGCTTTAGGGTCATGCACTGCAGGTACATCAGCCTGACCGAGGCCTTCACACCACCGGAGATCGTGGCAGGTCAGGTTCTCATGCTCCTCTCTCTGCTCGTGGGGCTTTGTGGGAACGCTGGCGGTGTTTATGCCTTGAGGAACGTCTACTTTGGGATGGAGAAGAACTCCCAAATCCGCTTGGCGTTCTTCACCACCGGTGCGCTGTGTCTGTCGGCCGCCGTGATGTCACTCATACCTCTCCTGTGGAACCTGAGCTCAGTGGTGACCAATCAGACCATAAAGTTCCCCCCTGAGTTTAAAATGCCCCAGGCTCCCGATTCTCAACATGTGGGGTGTGGCATCGGGGTCGGGATGGTGGGGACAGTCTTCATGGTTGTCTCTGGGATTATGTTCTGTATGTACAGGTTACCAGTGAGGTCACGGCACCTGGACGGGTCATTACCTGCACAATCAGTGAGTGACAGCAGGGGAGCTTTAACAAGCACCAGGGGGAAAGAGAACCCAGCATTTGAGTCTCATGAACACTTGTGATTAGTCTGTTTAACACACTCATGTACCTGAACTCACAGATTAGGAAACTAATGACAACTTTAACATATGAAGAGTTTCATTTGCAAATTGAGATTGAATTGAAGAAAGAAAAGTAAAAAAGGTACTTTATAAATGAACTTTTGGTTTGTGGTCTGTTTCCAACAATAGGCCTATATCTGATTGATTTCATTTATTCAGGCAGTCAAAACCACTACAGCTCATTGATTGCTTACAGGGACTCATCTGACTTTATGAATTGAATGACTCGTCTCTCAATGCCAATGCATTAGTGCCTCAGACTGAGTTTGATAACATTAAAATATCTGTTATTCACTATTTGTTTTTTAGGTTGTCCTAAAGGAAGCCATGTGTTAATACTGTATCCATAAAAGATCCATAGAACGACATGTACAACAACGCTCTCACAATAAACTCATTTATTCTTTCTCTGCATATATATAAATGATATACACTCACCGGCCACGTTATTAGGCACACCTGTTCCATTGCTTGTTAACGCAAACAGCTAATCAGCCAATCACATGGCAGCAACTCAATGCATTTAGGCATCTAGAGGTGGTGAAGACGACTTGCTGAAGTTCAAACCGAGCATCAGAATGGGGAAGAAAGTGCTGATCTACTGGGATTTTCACGCACAACCATCTCTAGGGTTTACAGAGAATGGTCCCAACAAGAGAACAGATCCAGTGAGCGGCAGTTGTGTGGACGGAAATGCCTTGTTGATGTCAGAGGTCAGAGGAGAATGGGCAGAGTGGTTGGAGATGATAGAAAGGCAACAGTAACTCAAATAACCACTCGTTACAACCAAGGTATGCAGAATACCATCTCTGAACGCACAACACGTCCAACCTTGAAGCAGACGGGCTACCGCAGCAGAAGACCACCCGGTACTAGCAAGGTGTACCTAATAAAGTGGCCGGTGAGTGTATATAACACCTTGAAATATTTAATTTAAAGCTAAAGTGCCGTTGTAATAACTCAAGGACAGTAAAGCTGAGATACATGATCTAAATCAATAAAAATGTGTTTATATAGCTGTTTATCTAAATGATTCAATACATTATAATAATAATATACATCTGCAAATATACCAGCTGTTTTAACTGACGAGAGAGAGAAATGTAAATGGACTACATTTAGCTACCGTTTAGGAGTTTTGCTAAATTTTCTTTTTTTATTTTCATCTGATATTTATTGCATGTATGATGCTGTGTGAATTAACTGGAATATGTTATATTGAACTACAGTGAGAGGATTTCATTGTAATCATTTTGATTTTTAAATGTTTACATCCAGAAATGTAAGAAAACTGATTTGAATATTTTTTACAAATGATGAGTTGCTTCCTGATTCCAGGTAAATGAAACCATTATTTACTATGTGGGCTCAAACTGAAGTCTAATTTATTTAACTAGAATCTGTAGCTGGACTTTTACATTGAAGCCTTTACACAAAATGCTAGAATAAGAATAAAAGATATACACAGCAGTATTTTCTTAAATATTTTATTCAAAAAAAGCAAAAAGCTCATCTCCAGAATTTCAAACCATCTGTATCAATGTTCCTCTAATGATGAACAGTCCATTCGCCTCACTGAGATCAGCGTTATGGCTCAAATCACAGCCCTTCCTGTCTGGGGGTTTGGGTGGAGTGGAGTTCACCTGAGCCGCTCACTGACGACGAAGGAAAGATGATGATGAACAGTCAGGTTGAGAAAATCTTTTACTTTTAAGGACACCTCTGGGAAATGACAACCATTCAATAGCTGATCTGTGATCACAGAATCACTGCATTTAGAAAAGGAGAATTACTTCCTTTAAAAGTTGTTTACTTCTATGTTTGTGGATGCTGAAAAATATAATGTATGGCAGTAGAGACAGCTGACAGGCTTCTGAATTTGAGTGCACTGAAAGCAAAGGAGTCCCAGAGGTGTGGATCAACCATCACACACTGCTGCTTTAACCTGGCGTTTTGAGTGTTTGTGAAGAGGGAAATAACCCCACATGTTTTTGTTGGTCAGTTTGGGGCTGCTCATGATTCTAACCTTCTTGAGGAACTTCATACAGCACACAGATTGACAGTTTCATTCCAAAAAACAAAAAGCTTTTAAAAACAAGCGCCGACACCGCAGTATAACATGTCACTGTTCGAAGATGACAATTTGAACAAACTGCTGGAGGACAGAATCATCTGCGTGACTGTCAGAGAGCAAAATATTTCCATATCGGGTATATATTTAGATATATCATTACAGAATGAATCCCTCAAATATAAATAAAAGACGACACCGGAGATACATATGGCATAGCATTCAAACACGCTCTAATACTGAACACAACATATACAAGTAAAGCACAATTATCATTTAGAAATGTGTTTAAAATCTCAAATATTATCACATCAGGTCAATTATTATCAGAGTTTTACAATTTCATGTAGGGTGCAGTTCCTCTGCAATGGCACACAGAGGCTGTAAATGCAAATTATTCAAATGTAGAGACACAAAATGTTGACAGACTCCTTTCCATTATGTGTGGTGTTGAGGAGTTACAGACGGACTGCCCAGCAATCCAGCTGTCTATGAGCACATATTGTGTCAAAGGAAACCCTCTCTCGGGTAAGAACGTCTGCTAAATGCCCTGGATGTTATACAGAAGGTGTATGGATTGATCTGCCTCGTGTACAAATAACAATCCTTGACATCTTACTTGGTGTGTCAAACTCCTCTGGCAACAAAGTGAACAGGAGTGCAAGCAAACGTCCTGTACAAGGGAAATAGAAGATGAATCGCTGCTAGCCAAACACAGATTTAAAGGAATAGCACATCCAAAAAACTATTTCTGACATCAGCTCAGCAAACACAGCTTTGCTTCAGCCACCTCAAACTTAGAGGCCAGAAGGACTTTTGTGTTTTTTGCTGCAGGGTCCATGTGTCTCTGTTTGCTTCTTGATTAGCTAGTTTCAATGCCAAAACATTTTCAAACACTCTGAGGTCAAAAATCAAAAATGCACCTGAAGTCAGTAAATATGAAACTTTTTGGTCCCTAAGTGCTAACTGTTTGGTTTCAGAACACTAACATTATACAGGAGGGGCCGTTTGAAGACATTATAGTGTTGTTTTTTTCTGGTATTATTATTTTATAATTCTTTGGAGAAAGCTACACAAAGCTGTACACACTGTGTGATATCGTATCGTGATAACTTTGTTTGTCTTGGCTGTAATAAGTGTGACTAGATGACATTTTCCTTTTTGGGTGAACTATTCCTTTAATGCAGATTGTTCCTTGATAGCATTATTTGCTTCTGCTGACACCCCAAAAAGACAGTACAAAAAACAAAAAGAAAACAGATGTTTGTCTATGTAATAACACTCACGTTGAATGCTATTGCTCGGGTCAACAACATGAGCATCCCTGCATTTAAGAGGACCAGAGACCCGCTGTCCTTTTCCTCATCCTTACCTCAGTCTGTTCACCTTTCTGCCCTCATACATGGAAGCCCTGATAAGAGTCGGTTTTGATCCAGATGGTTTGAAACTGAACAAAAATACGTACATACATACAAAATAAAATACAAAATAAGAAAAAAAAAAAGATTTAGAAATGCAGGAGGTTTAATCGTTCCAAAATCCGCCAGTCTGTTCTTGATAAACCTCAATGACGTCCTCGTCCTCCATCCCCAGCTGACATGAAGAAACAGCAGAGGAGAGACATGCTTCAGTAACAGAGTCAAAAACAGAACATTTTCTTTCTCACTATATTCTTGTTCTATTTTAATATTCTTCTATATTCAGTTACAAAACTATGACAAACCCTTTACTGGTAATTTCCCCCTGTCTGTGTATAGCACTTGTTTTACTTACATCAAATTACATCTGCAGAATATGCAGTATTAGAACATTTATTAACATTTACATTTGTTTACATTGCAGAGCTGTTATGTGCCAATTAATTGTTCCAGATCTGCAGCAGTCGTTCGTTCAATGATTTGCTTAGCTGCATGTGTGTTGCTATTGAACATGTGTGTTATTTTTATCTTTTAAATTAGGTGGTGCACTTTGTGAGAAACGTACTATGAAATAGCATTTATTATTATGTAGGTCAGAATATTACAAATCTTAATTTAAGATGCCAAAATTGATGTAGTATAAATATCCCCCAAATTCTCAGCACTCCGCATCATGATCATAAAATATAGCAGAGTAATTTGGATAGCCATGTTAGTCATAATTGCAGTTTTAAGGAACCTTGGAATAATTACAAAAGGAGATAGATGTCTAAATAACAAACTTGTATGTCTTTAAAGAAACACATGACACTCTGGGTCAATAGGAACTTTAGCAAAAGGCTGAAGCGATGCTAAAGTCAGGAGAGACAAGCTTACCTCTTTTGGAGTTTGGTTGTCTGCGATTCTCTGTCCTTCAAACAGAAACCTTAGCGTGCTTGCTGGAACACCCTGTAAGAAACACAACAGCACACGCCAATCTGAAATAATAGCCTCTTTTTTTAAGCTGTTGGAGCTTAAAAAAAAGTTAGCCTCTAAATTCCCAGACTCGAAATCTAGTTAAAAGTAATTTGAAAAGTGAGACATTTCTCAGAGCTTTGTTAATGGCCGGGACTATCAGACTTATGTGATTTAGTAACAAGGAGTGGCTGATGGTAATTTCGCTCTTTCCTCTGACCTGTCTCTGGCTGTAAGACTCCTTCAGCTTCTTCAGATGTGTCGTCATTTTAACCTTAAAGTGGATTTCGCTGCTGTCCTGTGGGCAGAAAGAGAAAGGGATGATTAGAAGTAGTGGAAGGGCCAGCATGGTTCAACAAGGAGAAACCTTCTTTTGTCAATGAAATAATATCATTACTGTAAGAAGTTAAAAGAAATTAACAACAAGCAAGCAGTATGTGATTAAAACCAAAACACTTACTGGCAATTATACAGTTTAAAGAATTTAGTCTTTCTTGCATCTTTCTTTATACCAAACAAATATTCTTGGGGTCATTCAACAGAAAACCTTGATCAACAAGTGATTGGACAAGCAAAACATCAACAACTTACGTCAAGTGCTACATATTTCTATGTTAAAGGTCCCATATTGTAAAAAGTAAGATTTTCATGTCTTTTATATTATAAAGCAGGTTTAAGTGCAAAATAAATACTGTTAAACTATCAAAACGCTCAATATACACAGAAATACACACAGCCCGTATTCAGAAACTCTGCATTTGAAACAAGCCGTCTGGATTTGTGTCCAGTTGTGATGTCACAAATACTAGACCATTACACCATTTTAAATGTAAACATTCTAAATGTGTCCCAGATAATATCCTGTTGCAGTGTATGTAAATAACATCAGCTGACAGGAAGTAAACATGGACCCAAACTGATGCCAGGCAACACAATTCTGTTGTAATTCCGCTGAAATGCACTAAAACGGAGCGTTTCAGACAGAGAGTGAATACAGGTATATTCAAGCAGACAGCATGAGGAAAATAAAGGTTTTTTTAACATTACAGCATGTAAACATGTTCTAGTAGAAACACAAAATACAAATATGAACCTGAAAATGAGCATAATATGAGACCTTTAAAGCTCAGTGAGTCCCATCCATCATCCGTGCATTCATACACACCTGACCAATCACTTTTAATTTGATGTACTCTCCATCCTTCTTATCTCCCCCGTCTTGACTGGATGGTTTTGTCTCCTGAAAAAACATCAACAACAAATTAGATAATTTGACACCTTCTCACACAAAAATATATATTATACTGTATATACTGTATATTTTCTTAATGTATATGTTCTTAATATGCCTGTATGTGTTCTTAATATGCCTGTATATGTTCTTAATATGCCTGTATAAGTTCTTAATATACCTGTATATATTCTTAATATGCCTGTATATGTTCTTAATATGTCTGTATATGTTCTTAATATGCCTGTATATATACTTAATGTATATGTTCTTAATATGCCCTTGTACAAAGTATTTCCTTTCTATAATTGTAATGTAATTGTAATATAACTTATTTTAATGGAGCTTCCCAGCAAAAAGCATTTCACACGATTGTACCTGTATAACCGGCGTGACAATAAACATCTTGTTTATTCTTCTATTTATCTATTTATTAGGTAGTTATACAAGGATAACTACTGGAGAGTCATTGGGTTTTTATATACAGCACTTTTAAAGACCTGATTGCTTTTATACTGCTTTAATCTGTAGATATCCTGTCATCCACTATTTATTGTGCTGCACCATCGGACTTTGTTCACTGTGTTATGTTCTATGTTTGTGACTGATTTTGTATGTCCTTGTTTGCACCTTGGTCTGTGAGCAACGACATTTCGTTTTAACTGTGTACTTTGTATATGGAAAAATGATAATAAAGTTGAACTTGAACTTCAATATGCCTGTATATGTTCTTAATGTATATGTTCTTAATATGCCCTTGTACAAAGTATTTCCTTTCAGAATTGTAATGCAATTGTATTATAACTTATTATTTTAATGGAGCTTCCCAGCAAAAAGCATTTCACACGATTGTACCTGTATAACCGGCGTGACAATAAATATCTTGATACAACACTGACATGTGGATGTTTGGGTTTGGAAATGCTGTTGTTGCTATTGCTTGTTATATGTTCTTAATATGCCTATATATATTCTTAATATGCCTGTATATGTTCTTAATTAAGCCTGAATATGTTCTTAATATGCCCTTGTACAAAGTATTTCTTATATATGTACATTCATACTTCCTGATATGTATATGTTCTTAATGTGCCCTTGTACAAAGTATTTCCCTTTAGAATTGTAATGTTATTGTAATATAACTTGTTATTTTAATGGAGCTTCCCTTTCACACCTTGATTGTACCTGTATAACCGACGTGACAATAAACATCTTGACTCTTGAATCTTGATACAACACTGACATGTGAATGTTTGGGTTTGGAAATGCTGTTATTGCTTCTTGTTTTACAGCTGAACTTTGAAGATGAAGTTAAAACCTAAGAGCTGAGCAGCTAGCTGTATAAACAGTGAGCTCTGGGCCTGAAGCTAACGAGCTAACACTTAGCATGCTAAATAACCAACAACAACAACATTAATCTGTCTCTTTTTCAACTCCGTGCAGACTATAAATACTAAAGAGTCTTTAAGGTTTATATCTTACCGTATCTGACATGTTTTTCTTCTGTTTTGTGGTGTTAAAAGGTGTAGCTTAGCGTTAGCTTCCAGTCGCAGCTCCAGCTTTCTGTTATGAGAATGCTCAACATCAACCGGAAGTGACGTTGGGTATCGTTTCTTTCAAAATAAGAAGCTTCTTCTTCTTCTTTTTCTTTGGTGTTTTTATTGGCGTTTGGCAAACCAGCTTATAGGTGCATTACCGCCACCTACTGGACTGGATTGTGGAGCAGTAGATTGTGCAGGAAAATAAATAAATAAATAATAAAATAAATAATAATAAAAAATAAAAAAAAACAATAAAATACAAATTAATAATTATTAATAATAATAATAACAATAATGATAATACTACTAATAATTAAATTCTCTTCATTATTCCTGTTGCCCTTAAAGGTCCCATATTATAAAAAAGTGAGATTTTCACGTTTCTTTTTTATTATAAAGCATGCTTAGGTTCTATATAAATACTATGAAAGTATCGAAACACTCAATCCACAGGGAGATACACACAGCCCCTATTCAGAAACTCTGCATTTGAAACCAGCTGTCAGGATTTTTGCCCATTCATGATGTCACGAATATACAATATTTAGACCCTTAACACAATTTTAAACGTAAACATTCTAAATGTGTCCCAGTTTATTCCTGGTTGCAATGTATGTGATGTCATCAGCTGACAGGAAGTACACATGGACCCAAGCTGTTGCCTAGCAACGCAATTCTGTTGCAATTCGTCAAAATGCGCTAAAACGGAGCGTTTCAGACAGAGGGTAAATACAGGCATATTCAGGCTGACTGTGTATATGAGGAAAATAAAGTTTTTTTTTTAACATTACAGCATGTAAACATGTTATAGTAGAAACACAAAATACAAGTATGAACCTGAAAATGAGTATAATATGGGACCTTTAAGTAATTAATTAGAAGTGTACTTTCTTAGATGTCTTTCCTAGCAGATTCCCCATTGTAATATTTCCATCATCTACTCCTGATAACAATTCCCTTCTTTCTTTGTCATATTTGTTGCACTCTATAAGAACATGCTTGACAGTTTCCGGTTTATGACAGTGCGTGCATAGTCCAGTTGGGTGCTTGCCTATTCTATGGAGTGTTTGGGTTTGTCCTATTTTCAAAATAAGAATCTTTCAAGAATGATGCACGGAAGTATGTTTTGTTAACAACTTCAGTGCCCGTAGTACCAGTATTATTATTGTTATTATTAATAATAAATATTATTATTATTATTATTAATAATAATTATCAATTTGTATTTTATTGTTATTTTATTTATTTATTTTTTCCTGCCAATCTACTGCTCCACACTCCAGTCCGGTAGTAGAGTAAGTAATTATGTTTATTTACATAATTGACATCAATACTGGCATTTCCATAAAATAAAAACATTAGTTGTGTATATATGTTATGCAGGATTTTTTAAAATCAAGTATACCAAAATGAAAAATAACATTTCCGGTTCAGAACTATCAACATAAAACACCAACTATGTAACTATGGTTTTTCTTTTTTTTGTGCTTTTATTTTGTCAGCAACATCTCTCCACTTCCGGGTGCCATGTGTTCAGGTAGCCGTTAGCTTCACGCAAACTGGCGGCAACAGCGAAGCAACCGTCAACCCGGCTGTAAAGTGCAACAAAATGAAAGCTGTCGGTTAACTTTTGCGTATTTATCACCGCACAGACACGGATACACTTTGTTGGATGTTGCATAAACCGTTATATTGTCATTTTTATCCGCCTGGAAGAGATCCTAGCGGGTTAAACTGAGCGACCGTCGGGCCTCGTCGTCGTCGTGGCCCAGCAGGACTCGAGTGAAGTTGTGTGAGCGGACTGAACTAACTTCTGCTTCCTCCATCAAGCTCTCCGCGGGGCCCGGGGCTCCTGTCACCGGCCCTGTGGATGAGGAAGTGAATACACAATCCACCCGACCACCAGGTGAGATGATAAAAGAGGATTCACACCTTTTATTGGGTCGATTAATGGCTGCTTTTAGCATTAGCTTAGCTTGACAACTTCCCCAAGGCCTATAGAAGAAGGTAGAGACATACATCATAGCTTACGGGTACCACGCATGCGCAGTAAATTCTGGTCTACACTCATCAGCCAATCAGAACGCAGGACCGCAGCTTGAGTTACACTGCGCATGCGTTAAACCTCTTTAATCAAGACACGTGACTCATCCTCCTTCCATAGGCCTTGCTGACAGCTAGCTGTACAAGGAAATTTGTAGCATGCTCGGCTAACGCTAGCAAGTTGATTTAAAGCTAATTATCTGCACACAGGAGGCCATAATAATATAATCAGATAATAATGCATACAGTGCACTTTAGACTAAGCTACTGGGGTTACCCTGCACTATATTCAGTTTTAGCAGTTTTCTTCATCTCCTTGTATTTTGATATCTGGTATATTTTGTTTGTACTTTGCACTATTAACTTTTTTACTGCCTCTTTACTAACATGTTTTTGCATTATGGAACTGTGATGCTGGAAATTTGAATTTCCCTCTGGATCAATAAAGTTACTATCTATCTATCTATCTATCTATCTAATAGTGGCAGTGTTGTTGGTATCAACTTTGCTGGGACCAGTGACATTAGCTCACTAGCCAGGCAGCTCACCACAGGGATGATATTTGTTAGAAATATGTTAGTCTAAGTCACTATAGTCACTTCCTTCACTATCAAAAGAGCCATTTTAGGCAAAATAATAATAAAAAAAAATCTGTCTGGAGCTGCAAAACATTTGAGCATTGTGATGAAGGTAACACAGTTTATAGTCTAAGTATATAGTATATAAGTCAAATGCAGTGAAGGCCAAAGTGCAAATGTATGACTGAGTATTAGGGCCACATAGAGGGGAAAAACATCTGAGATTTACAGAATAGAGTCATAATATTACGAGAAAAAAGTTGTAATATTAAGAGAATAAAGTCATAACTTTATGAGAAAAAAAGTAAGAAGTTTACGAGAATAAACTCATAAATTTACAAGAAAAAAGTCAGAATGTTACGAGAAAAAAAGTCGCAATATTACGAGAAAAAGGTGGTAATATTACGAGAATAAAGTCATATTACAAGAAAAAGGTGGTAATATTACGAGAAAAAGGTTGTCATATTACAAGAATAAAGTCATAACTTTACGAGAAAAAAAGTCGCAATATTACGAGAATAAAGTCATATTACTAGAAAAAAGTCATAATATGACGAGAAAAAAGTCGTAATATTACGGGAATAAAGTCATAATATTACGAGAATAAAGTCGTAATATTCTTATTGCAAAAATTATGTCATCTGACGAGAAAGTTTTAGGGGCAAAGGTTCTGGTGGTGAATGCTGGTATAGACCATGTTCTCTGTGATAGAAAAATATGCAAAACCTGACAAATGTATTTATTTATTTCATAATAGCGGCAGTGTTGTTGGTATCAACTTTGCTGGGACCAGTGACATTAGCTCACTAGCCAGGCAGCTCACCACAGGGTTTGCAAAGGACGATATTTGTTAGAAATATGTTAGTCTAAGTGCTTAGTACATGTTAGTGTCACAGCCCACCCATCAACGTGATGGAATTGTCCGATTTTTAGTGATCAATCAGTGATCGTAGATTCTCATCAGCAATATCCATTCATCTCCTCATCAGCAGAGGCCATCTTGACTGTCCAGACTTTAATTCCCAGACTCACTGTACTCAACCTCTTCAGATTAGTACAGATCCTCTGTCTATAGTGTTGCAAGGTAACATCATGACTTCACACTAATAACAAATAACAAATATTAGAGAACTAGTGATTATTGAGCAGTAGAAATGCTGGGGAATATATGAATTGATAATGCTCTTATAGGAATGGCTCCAACGAATTATTACTTTTATTATCAATTAATGTATTGTTTATTATTTTATCATTTATAAGTTTGTACTACTCTATACTACTGCCCCACAATGATTGTACTTTTTACTCCATTTACACATTTATCTGACAGCTATAGTTACTGGTTACTTTGTAGATTAAGATTTTACATTCAGACAGGATTTTTTGAATATAAATTGAACTGCCCAACAGCTTATAAAGTGGTTTAAATTTAATCCACCACGACCAGCTCCAACACTACGCGGCTTGCACGTTACTGCATCAATAATAATGATAAACCAATAATATAGTAGCTATAGTATATAATAGTACTCTGATACTTTTGATACTGATACGGTTTGATACTGTTTTCTGATAATACTTCTGTCTTTTTTAAAACAGGACTTTTATCTTTGAAGTAGTAAGAAAACATGCAAAAGTAGTAAGTGTTTTCTTACTATGTATGCTTTTAAAAAGTATACCTTTTACATTATAATAAAGAAAATTACCTTTTCCATGATGTGAATAAAATCCTATCACAGGATATGTTTCAATATTGGTATATATACTCAGCTTGTCAGTTTATTAGACACACCTAGCTAAAACTATTACTCTAACCTTATTTATATAAACAGCTTCTACAAAATATTAGAAAACGCAGGAGACGACTCTCAGTATAACGTTATACAATTCACTCAAACAGCACCATGAACTTCAGCCTCCAAAGTGACCATAAATTTGAATCAGCACTTCTCTAAAACAGTTTCAACAAAAACTGAACATTGTAGCCCTCATGAAGATAGGATTTATGGCAGGCCGGTTTATCAGACTTATTTTTTGCCACATGGATCTCATACTCTGGCAACTGAGTGTATCATAATAAAAGACATTTTCTGGAAAATCAACTGAGAAACTGTTAATGGAAAAAATAACCAGAAAAGGAATTCCTGGTTTTGGCTTTTGTAGCAAATTAAATACCTGACAAATCATTACACTGATGCAAAAATCACGTAGAACCCAATTTTGCGATCAGTCCTGCTCACTGATTTGCAACATTAAAGGGAGCGCTACCGTGGTCTATAGTATGGTAAAATATCTAATATAAACAATTGTCAATTCATATTGTCTCATGGTGTATATCATATCACCCAACTGTACGATAATCAAATGCTCACAGATTTATTACCTTGTGAATGGTGATAAGCAGTTTTGTTTTGGAGGTTAATATAATTAACATAACTATAAGTAATAATAAACTACTAAATCCGATTTCTTTCTAAATGAATTCTGAGACACGTGAGGATGCCAGCTGCACAGTTACAGTTTGACGTCCCACTGTTATGCAAGTCAACAACGTACAATGTTTTACAGTGATTGTGATGATTATTTTTCCATGTTACCCAGCCAGGTGAAGGAGACTCACTGTTTAGCAGCTTCAGGCTCTAACTTGTGTCCCGATCAGCTGCACGTCAGGATTTATGTTGTCTTTTTGCTGTTGCAGGAGGAAGGAATCCCTTTGATGGGAGAATCCTCTTTCCTGGCCTCCTGGGTCAATCGCCGTGCCATGATGATGGGTATGTGTGTGTGTTTTAAGATAGTGTTACTGTTTGGCAGTCGGCCAGCTTTGTCTTTTGTCAAACCTACAACCCAAGGAAAGTTTTTTTCTCCACAAATAATGTTTCTTTGACATCTTTGACTCCCAATAAACCCTTGTGTTATGTGCTTCAATGTATGTGGCATATAACATGTTACTACTGCAGGTCTGGAAAGATAATATTGAAAATTATAAAATTTACAGTACTGCAGAAATTATTGCGCAAACCTACTAAGGTGAAGGCAATGAGGTTTGTTATTGTGAAGAACAATTTAGATTCTCATGTTGCTCACAATTTACATCAAATCAGATCCACCCAGGAAATTAAGACTCACAAACAATATTTATGTAGAAATGTTAACTAAACTGTAATTGTCATTCAGTTTTATATATTTGGCCTTTTTAGTTTGAAAGATGTGTTTTGCAGTGAGATGTTTGTGTGACCAACTAGGTTTAGTTAATTAATAGTAATATTTGTCCAGTATTGCTGAAGTAATTTTCCCTTTTTACCTTTTAGTTTCACCAACTTTTATTGATTTAATTTTTTAATAAGCTGAAATCTTGTTGTCCCTCAGATGAGCAGGAGGCGCTGAACTCGATCATGCAGGACTTGGCCGAACTGCACCGCTCTAGCCGTCCTGCCATGTTCCTGTCGGACCTGGGCAAACCCAAAGCCTCCTCGCCCAAGAACCAGGTAACCACTCTGTCAGAAATAAACACGATGCTGGGCAAAAACACAAAGTGCCAGTAGGCAAACATTAAGCGACAAAAAGCCTCTTATCTTGAACACAATTCTCACTCATTGATTAAATAATTTAGATTGATAATAATTACAGTATACTGATGATTCTTTCATGATGTTAAGCTGCTGTTAATCAAACACTTTCTGCATACAGTATGAGACAGTAAAGGTCTCCCAGTGAATAGGGGGCTTTTAATGCGAAACTGACAGGAATGCTTCTTAGAAATCAATAAAATGTCTGTATTCTCATGTGTCCATGTTCATTCATCTGACATGAATTTAACGTGACTGTCTTTCCAACAGAATGATGTCAGAGTGAAGTTTGAGTTCAAAGGGGAGAAGAGGTGAGCCTTGGACCAGGTTCACCACTTTAATGTTGTCATTGCAGACCTGTAGCTGTGCCCTCCTGACCTCTGCCCTCTCTTCTTCTCTGTAGGATCTTGCAGTTCCCTCGACCTGTCAAGCTGGACGACCTGAAGGCGAAAGCTAAAGTGGCTTTTGGTCAGACGATGGACCTTCACTACACCAACAATGAGGTATGAAGCCTTCAAAGGCCTGCACATTTCTACTTATATTAAATTAAATATTAAAAAAACTGGTATCTACACCAAAGTTGTTTTTTCTTCTTCCAGTTGGTGATTCCACTGACCACTCAGGACGACCTAGACAAGGCCGTGGAGCTGCTGGATCGCAGCGTTCACATGAAGAGCCTGAAGATCCTCCTGGTGCTCCAGATCTCCTCTCAGGTGAGCAGAGACTTTTTTATTCTTCGACAATGACCAGACAAAATGTGTTTTTAGTCTGATCGACTACCCGACAATGAAGCTGTATTATATAATTGATGTTAGCTGATGATATCTCTCTTGTAACACAATAAGGAGAGATTTTAGTATTCCTACCAGGCAAGCACTTTTATCTGACTTATTGAACAGCATCACAGCAGCTTTGTTTTTCTGTTTCAAAGAAAAAATACAGCAAGCTTTGACAAAACATGTATGCCACTGAAAATACAAAGTTCTTTTAACCTCTGAAGCTGCGTTTTTACAATTAGCTCCCTTTTTAGGAGAGACTATCTTAGCATGCAAAGATAAACTGAAAAGGGCGTGCAAAACAAGAAGTTGAGTCTCCTGACAGTCCTCGCTGTGTTGTAATGATTTGAAAACAGCCTGTTTTCTTTCTCTGGTTCTCCAGAACACTTCCTCCAATATGGACCTCTTGCCGTCCCACGAGGAGCTGGACAACACAGGATTCAGGGTCGCTGACAAGAAGAGTATGCTGTCTTTGATAGGTGAATAATGTCTCATTGTCCGATGCGAGATTGTTTTAAATAGAGAAGCACAGACAGGAAGCAAGCTCAAATAGTGATATATCAAATTCAAAATTCAGGTTATGATTTTGCCCCAAAATAAATGTAAAACATTGAGCTCTAATGCATCTACTGACTATTTCACACAAGTTCATCCAGTAGACATCAATGATAATAAGTAAAAAATAAGGTTGTCAATCGATTTCAATATTTAATGGAGATTAATGCATGATTGTCCGTAGTTAATCGAGATTAATCACACATTTTCAAGCCTTCTTAGGTTTTCTAGTTTCATATGATGCCAGTATTTCCACTCTAGCTTTAAAACTGAGCCCGCTTCAACCTCCGAAAGATCGATTGCCTTAATGCATTAAAGAAATTAGTGGCTTTTAAAACGAATTATTGTTAACGTGTTATTATCGTGTTAACTTTGACAGCCCTAATAAAAATATTTCTCTTCAACCAACCCCAGGCTCCCATTCGACGGATCGCAGCTCCCCTCCTCCAGGATACATTCCAGACGCGCTCCAGCAGGTGGCGAGGAACGGCTCCTTCACCAGCATCAACAGCGAGGGAGAGTTCATTCCTGAGAGCATGGACCAGGTACCACCACTCAGGAGTTTAGTGTTTTTAAGTATGGGGAAGATTCTTGATGTATTGGATGCTTCAATGTAAATAACTTGTGTTGTAAGGTTCTGTACATATTATATGGGTACATTGACATGTTTCAAGCAGTCGTTCGTAAAGACGTCTGTGCAGAAGTCAGCGTTGTCCCTCTCGGGCATGAGCAGCTGATGAATTTCACGTCATGCAGATACGGAAAATAAAATTTGGGCTTTGAGAGTCCTGCACTGAAGAGGATGTGATGATTTACAGTATGTGAGTTTCTTTCTTTTCTTCAGATGCTGGACCCGCTGTCCATGAGCAGTCCAGAAAACTCTGCGTCTGGAAGTTGTCCCTCTTTAGACAGCCCACTGGACAGGTCTGGATTTTATTCATACAACAATATACTTAAGAGAAGCCAGATACTAGGCCTGCTGTTTGTGTTTATGATTGATCGTTGTAAATACATGGAGATAAGAGTGGTTTAATATTACATATCTGCAGATCAGATAAGTTCTATTTTCCTACATATAAAGCCTATACTGATATATGCTTTTATTGTCATGTTGTTCAGTGACTACCCGAAGTCCAGGATGCCCCGAGCACAGAGTTACCCAGACAACCACCAGGACTTTCCAGGTAAATGTTTGTGTTTAAACGTTCTAGTCTAGACTATGTAGGCAATAAAAATAAAATACGCTAAAAAGTTTTTCTCGTACAGAATCTTACCCATAGAGAAAAGCTGACTCAACACTAAACCTAAAATACAGCCTCACTCATGCTGCCATAATGTAGCTGAAATCAAGTCAAACAAGTCAAAATGCATTATATTCCATCATGCAGCTGCTGGATGTCATTTCCCATAAATTGTACTGTTCTGGATTCTTCATCGTCCTCCTCTTCCTCTCTAGAGTACGACATCCCAGTGTTTGAGAAGTCGGGGAAAGGTGGAACGTACCCTCGACGATACGGCATTCCCTTCGGCCTTCAAGACTACAGTGATGGTGGGTAATTATTCTTCATGACACCTGATGCCTGTAGATGAACAGGCATATGTCATTGTTTCTTTGTACTACAGCTGCATGAGTCTACATTCATGTCCCTTAACTGTCCACACTTCTCCTCCTCCTCTTCTGCTCGTCAGGGAGGAAGACCTTCCCTCGGGCTCGGCGAACGCAGGTTCACGGCTTCCGCTCGCCGGTTAGCTTCAGCCCGACCGAGCAGTCGCCCAGCACCAGCAGCGGCAGCAGTGTCTTCACTCCCGACCTAGAGGAGGCCCCGGGGCCCGCCAGGAGGCCGCGAAGGGGCAGCGACATTGAACCCAACCCAAGCGCTCCAACCCTGTCTGTGATGGACATCAGCCCACCCAGCCGCTGTGAGTTGCATGTTGATGTATCTCTCATTTGCACAAAGCATCTCAAATGTTTGTTTTCCTCCAGTGGTATGACTGTTTTTATGCTGTGCTTAGCTCCACGCGCCCCAACAAACTGGCGGCTCGGAAAGCTCCTGGGTCAGGGCGCCTTCGGACGGGTTTATCTCTGTTATGATGCCGATACTGGACGGGAACTGGCAGTCAAACAGGTCCAGTTTGACCCAGAGAGTCCGGAGACCAGCAAGGTGACGGTCTGATATGTAGGAATGTTTATCCGATAGTTAGAAAAAACAACCGTTCAACAGGAAAACATGAAAGTTTGCTGTTTTTTTTCGGTCATTTAGGAGGTGAGCGCGTTAGAGTGTGAAATCCAGCTCCTGAAGAATTTGTGCCATGAGCGGATTGTCCAGTACTACGGCTGTCTGCGAGACACGATGGAGCGAACGCTCTCCATCTTCATGGAGTACATGCCTGGCGTGAGTGCTCATTTACTTTTGCTGTGAAGTTAAATTAGGGCTGTCCCGAATCCCGTTTTTTGGGCTTAGTGCAGCAGCAGCGTCCCGAAGCTTCGGATACCTTCAAATGTTTCTCACCGAAGCTTCAGGACGGTGCTGCTGCCACGCTACTGTACACACACGCACCTTTACACATAGCAAACAGCGATATCCGTCTGAGAATAACTAATGATAATTCATGTTGAATATGATTAATGAATGATACATTGTTGCTTGTTGTAGAAAGAAAAGCAGACATTTAAAAAAATGTGGTTTTGTGTCGCTCACTGGGTAGAGGGGTCTCTGGCTTCATGCATTGAAGCCAGAGATGGACACTATTCTCTTGAAAACGATTCATATTTGAGATTTAAAAAGGTGAGGATATACACGATTTGACATCCTTTTCTGTCATTGCGTGGCCTTAAGGGCTCCATTAAGGACCAGCTGAAGTCGTACGGAGCGCTGACTGAAAACGTGACGCGCCGCTACACCCGGCAGATCCTGGAGGGGGTTTCCTACCTGCACAGCAACATGATTGTCCACAGAGACATCAAAGGTGAGGTGGACTACTTCTTTATTCTTCTACTTGAAGCAGTTTGCCTGCTGACACGACAGGAAGATGCAGCTGGGTGACTCTTTCTCTTCTTTGTTCAGGGGCCAACATCCTGCGTGACTCGGTGGGTAACGTGAAGCTGGGAGACTTCGGGGCCAGCAGGCGGCTGCAGACCATCTGTCTGTCAGGAACAGGCATCATGTCTGTGACCGGCACCCCCTACTGGATGAGCCCAGAAGTGATCAGTGGAGAGGGCTACGGCAGGAAGGCTGACATCTGGTGAGATCAGCATATTTCATCTATTTTCCCCAAACTATCCTGATCAGTTTAGTGAGTTCACATATTGGCTTTTTGCTATGTGCCTAATAGTTCCTGTGCTCCTTTTTTCTCTGGGAAGTTAATGTTATGTTTCATAAAAGTGGTTTTATGTTTTATGTTTAATGATATTAGTGGAATAAAACAACAAAGCTCTTGTAGAGGGCTCGGATCAAAATCCAGAGCTGCCTTTGCAAAGAAGAAGTTGTATTCTTTTTTTGTAATAACTTTAATTTCATTCCTTAAAAAGGAACTGCTCATCTGTGTTTGACAAAAGCACATTTCGTCCACTTGTTCTGATTTTAACAAGCGTCATTTTTTGCTCTCAGGAGTGTCGGCTGCACCGTAGTGGAGATGCTGACACAGCGACCCCCGTGGGCAGAGTTTGAGGCCATGGCAGCCATCTTTAAGATAGCCACCCAGCCCACCAACCCCGTGCTGCCGGGCCACGTGTCGGACCACTGCCGAGAGTTCCTCAAACGGATCTTTGTAGAGACTAAGCAGCGGCCGTCTGCCGATGAGCTACTGAGGCACATCTTTGTACATTAACCCTGCCGAACTGCCAGATATGGCCTTACCTGATGGGGCGACCCTGCATCTGACCCCGCCCCCTCCGCCTCCACGCTAAAACCATATTGGACCAGGAGGAACTGGCTGGAAGAAGGTGGGGTGTGTCGGCGGGTGGGAGGACGCGTACCTGCTCCTCCTGTCTCTGTTTGTATGAGACTGCCATAGAGGACATGAATCTTTATTTTATTTTTCTCCGCAAGTTGCACCTTAATTTCTGAAACAAGGAGGGGTGGAGCACTTCCTCCTGAGGCGATGAAAAACAACTCCTTTTTTATGTTTGTACGGTTTCTCTCTTCAAACGTTGTGGAGTGGGATAGTGTCAGTGTTGTGGACCTACAGGAGGTGATGCCTGACTCTCGAGTGGCCCCGCCCCCCCCAGACCCCAGAATGTAGTCTCCTGCCAAAAGCCAGAGATGGTGATGACCTGGGCCCGCTGCTATTGACGAAACTAAACCCAGATGCAGAGAACACTCCCCGAAAACGGTTTCCACTCACCTGCCCTCATCCTTTTCCTCTCTGTCTTTACACAATGTCTGTAAACTACCTTCCCTCCTCTTCCTCCGTCATCTTCGTTCTTCGCCGTGTGCCTTTTCTGTTTTTTAAACGCAGTGTAGGAGTGAGTCTCGAGTCCATGGATGATCTCCGTTGTTCTTTGCCACAAGGTTTCTCAGTGTTGTTTTGCCTCCCGGATAAACTGCCTTCGCACCGTTAGCCCAAATATCGCTGATCCCAGTTCAGCTGTAATGTCCGTTTCTGCCTTTTCTGTAACGGGGACTCCTGGTGTTGAGCGGGAGCCTCCTGATCCCACCTGCTCTACCGGCCTGCTCTGGCTGGTAACCAAGTAACCTTCAGACTTTCTGATTAGGAGAACTGGCCGTGCTGGTTTATTTGTACCAGCTAACTGGTACTCAGACAGGGTTTGGTACTCCTGCTTCAGTCTTTAGAGATGGCATCAGCGACTTTTCTCTTCAAATGCACCCTTCTCTCCTCTGCTTCTCGCACTATTCGCTGATCAGATTGGTCGAGCTCTTGTCATGGCATGGCTGTTGATAAATGTTGGGACGTTACTGCTACTCATGCAGTCGTTTCAGCAGCTCACATTCTGGAAATGTACAAATGAGTGGCGATGACTGGTGAGCAGAAAGTCTCATTCAGTCACTGGATGTAAACTCAAGTGGTTCATGAACTAGTCGACTGTCGGATCCAGTCATGACTGACTTTTGTCGCTGTTAAAAGACGTTGATATAGACTAAATGAACTAGAGCTGTGTGAATATTTACAGTTTCTTTCAGTCGTCTATGAAGGTAAATTGAATATCTTTGGATTTTGGACGATTGGTCAAGAGAACTTAAATGTGTAATGTGCATTTTGAACTGTTTTATTTACTAAACAATCAAGAAAAGAATTGAATGAAAGTGATCGCTAGTTGCAGCTCTGAAATCAACAAAATGATTATTTAAATCAGGAAATATCTTCCCAAAAGAATCTGACCGTTGGTGCTTTCTGTAATTCAGCCATGACTTGATTACTTGAGGCAGGAGAGAGGCGTGTTTGAAGAGTGTCGGCCTGCTGCGAGGCAAGAAGCTCCCAGCTGATTGGCCGGAGGTCTGGCTGTATGACGCTGTTGTAGTTTGATTTCAAACTAGACGAAGGTAGAGCGATTAGCCTGGACGTTTCTCTCGGGCTCGTGAGCTGCTCATCATTTAACCTACAGGTACATTTACAGGTAACACGTCTCTTCATTTGCTGCAATCGGTACCTTTCTGTTTTTCCATCACTGTGCCATATCGGAGAGACGTCAGATATTTTATGTTTCGGCCTCACATGCACTCCTTCGCATTAGACTCCCACTTGAAGACGTTTACAGTATCTCACAGCTTCGTTGCTTTACAACAATCAGCGCTGCAGTCGCTGTTGTTGCCAAATCAGATGTTCACTCGTCACGTTAGCCACAAACACTCCGTTCAACGCGTGTCGGTTTCCTCCCGGGCCGAGCTTCCATACCGTCTGTCTGTTGAATATGACTTACTGTTCATAGCACTGGCTCTATAACTATGCACCAGTAAGATGTAAAGCGACTGCACACAGCGGACAGCAGGACTAAGTTTCTACAACCAGTGACTCCTCGGCTGATGTTGACCGTTTGTCCGGGTCTTTTTGGGCAGCTCTGTTAGCAACTGTACGTTCCACCTACATGCACACTAATTTCATCTGATTCATGCTGTACTCTTCAACATGATCGATCATACCTTCAGTATCGCCTAATTCTGCTCAGCTCTTTAGGTTATAAAATGCCTTTTTAATATTCGTTTAGGTAGCAGAAACCCAAATAATGAAGTAATGAGGTGTGGAAAAATGTCTTTACTTCAAACCATTCAGATGTTTTGTTGTTAATCTGACAGAATAATCCCAGTCTTTGTGTGTGGAAGTATCCGCTGCAGCTGCACGTTTAACGGAAGAAATAAGGATTTAAACAGACAGTATCTAAAGGATTTCTCTTGTGTGTGTTCAGGTCAAATCTGACGGGAAGCTGGAGTGTTTCTGCTCTTTAAAGGAGCAATCAGTCATTTCTTACCGGCACAATTAACTGTAACCTCAGTTACTTTATTTGTTGTGGCTTTCTAAACAAGTTGGGAATGCTCCAAACTCCCAGACCCGCTGAACTACTCACCGAACTGCTAACTCAAGTGGCACCACCTCACAGGATTGGTTTACTACTTGATGGGAACATAAATAGTGGAGGATAGTTATCAGGTGTCTAATGGTACGATACATAATGCATTTTTGGAGGTCTGGCTTTGGTATGTTTTTGGTACACTGTAACAATTTATTTCGTTAATAATTTCCTAAACATTTCCAACAAGTTTCCTAATTTCCTTATCAAGTGAGTTATGCGTTTGTTGTTGTAGTTCCCAGCAGCGGCCACTAGATGCTAGTAAAGAGCCGTATTTCACCTTTTTAAAAGCAGGAGGAAAATACCTTTGCTCATCAAGCCTTTACTGCTTTGTGAAGGTCAGTTTGATGATTTACTGTCATGAACTTTAATCACAGCTCTTGGTTTTCTCTTAAGGCACTTGTTTATTTCGTCTGAAAGATTCAGACTTTTGCAGCTCTGTGGTAAATGTTCAGCTGCAGCCGATGGACCCACACAGGTTGTTGAAACTGAAACAAACTCCCTCTAAACTCAATTTATGCATTTTCAAATTGGTACGTGTCCAGATGAAGCTACAGCAGAGAAACATTAGTGGTTGTATTGAGTTTGAGGCGGCTTACAGTTAACTGTCTGTTGTAAATGCCGCCAGCACTGGTAAACCTTGATACGCACTACCATTATGCACTATCTTTGATTCACTGATGCTTTTTCACGATTCCTCGTCGGCTGTCGCTCGTGCAGCTCCGTTCAGCGAACTTTTCTTTGCACATTTTAAAGACTATTTTTTATTTTTACACAAGTGTGATTGTGAACGGATGTGTGTGTGTTAGCGAAGACTCAATACATGAATGTAATGTCAACTTTTTTTACCGTCAGATGGCCTCGTTCACCACCGTGGTTTAACTCCTTGGTACCAGTATTTGTTCCCTGCAATCGCCAAGATACACCTGTAGTTCTCTCTTTAGTGTCTAAAGCCACTGCTGCCACTCCTGGGTGTGTATGTATGTATGTGTGTGTATGTGTGTGAGTGTGTGTATTTGTGTGTGGGTTTGTAAACGTGCATTTACTGCAATTTGTGCTCTTTGGACACTGCGCCTAAAATGCCTTGAGCATTCTGACTGTAGGAGGGGAGAACATTAAAATAATGATAATTAAAAAATTAAATAAATTAAAAAAATCATGTACAAATGTATAAAATGAAAATGTACCCTTTTTTAAAAAAGAAAAGTCCACTTATATCCCATATGTTTGGTCTCTGTGTATTGTAAAAGAAGCCATGTTTATAATTCTAATTGGTTTGTGACCAATACGCCTGTTTATATCAGATCTGTATATCAGTGGTACGCATAATTTTTTAATATATATTTTTTATTTTACTTTTTTTTAAATGGGAGATTTTATGCATGGTTGGGTCCTGAGAGACGCAGCGGTGCCGTTGAATGGTTGCTGTTTTTGGCAAAATTCTGGAGTATTGCGACAGCTCTGTGTTCATAATTACAACAATTATGAGGATGAAAAACAATAAAAGATATTTATTTCACTTTTTTTGTGAGTGTGTTTTTATTTCATGCAAAGGTTTCTGCTCAGACATTAAAATTGTAAATTTTAAGTGTAACAAACATCATTTTAAAGCCTTTTTGTTAATAGAAACTTAAAATGTTCAAGGATTGTACACAACTCCGGCTTTTAGTCAAATTAAATGTATAAAGTAAAAATATATATTTTTTTAATTTATCAGGAAAAACTGGACCATTTGTATACAGAAAAGAGATGGACTATTCTCTTGATTGTATTATTATTCTCTTTATTTTAAATCTAAATCCAACAAAAACAAATCAGAAAGCATCGACTGCCTTGAAAATCTTTCTCATTTCACTATATATGCACCTGTACCCATGTTCTGTTCTTTGTCTATCCTTTTTGCTTTCATATAACCTTGTATAATAATATATATAGTAATATAACAATACCTCTGATATTCTTGCCTTAATATAAGTAACATTTAAATGGAAAGTGGTTTATAAACTAGCTACAGCCTCAGCATAATCATATATCTGATAAGCAACATTATATTCAGAAAATGTGTATTAACGCCCTCCTGTGGCCACGGTCGGTAACTGCAACTGCATTAAAGTCAAGTTAGAGGAATTACATATATGCAACACTTCCTGTTAATCCTTCAAAATAAAACCTTTACAGTTTGAAAGTTTAGCGACAGTATTAGTATACGATTTTGTGACTTTACGGTAGTGGATTCAACTTTATGTAGAAAATTGAAACGTATTACACCTTCTTCTATTAAACAAAAGTGTAAGAACACTCATTTTGGAGGTAAAGTAACGTTAGTCGTCGTTAGCTTCGGCTAACATTATAAAATAACGCCAACATGATCGCAGGTTTAGCCGAACCTCCACAACAAAAGTGTACAGTCATAATGTCGGTAAACATTCAAACTTAAACTCCACTACCGTCTTTTATAAACGTTTTATTTTGAAGGATCTAACAGGAAGTGTTACATATAGTGTCAAGTTAGAGGAATTACATATATGCAATATTTCCTGTTAGATCCTACAAAATAAAACCCAATAAAAGACAGTAGTGGAGTTTTAGTTTGAACGTTTTACCGATAATATTACAACACGCCTTTGTCTGACTTCATGGTAGTGGAGTCAACCTTCTACTTCCACTAACCAAAGTGTGAGAACACTCATTTTGGAGGTAAAGTAACATTATTCGTTCATTAACTTGGCTAATGTTGTGAGCTAATCGTAACTACGGTGGCCCTGAAGGTTCAATACACTGACAATACATGCGACTAATGTTGTAAACTAACCGATAGACTCGAGGGACTGTGACAACATCATCACAGGGTTTAGCCAAGCCGGCCAACTTTCCACAACAAAAGCGTATAGTAATACTGTCGGTAAACATTCAAACTAAAACTCCACTACCGTTTTTTTAGAAAGGTTTTTCATTTTGAAGGATGTAAACGGAAGTGTTGCATATATATAATTCCTCTAACTTGACATAAATGCAGTTGCAGTTACCGACCGTCGCCACAAGAGGGCGTTAATACACAACAATCAAACTAAAACTCCACTCACGTCTTTATAAACGTTTTATTTTGAAGGATCTAACAGGAAGTGTTGCATATATATAATTCCTCTAACTTGACATTAATGCAGTTGCAGTTACCGACCGTCGCCACAAGAGGGCGTTAAAACACACATTTTCTGAATATGATGTTATGTATTGGACATCATCATGCTGAGGCTGTAGCTAGTTTACTTACTACTTTACATTTAAATGTTGCTTATATTATGGCAATGAAATAACCATATATTTACAATACACTGAAAATACATGCGACTAATGTTATGTTATGAAAAGAATAAATAAATAAATGATAATGTTAAATGACAACATAATAATAAATGATACATAATAAATAATCAACATAATAAATAAAAATGATAATGATAAATGACAATATAATAATAAATTATACATAATAATCAAAATAATAAATAAAAAAATGATAATGATAAATGACAATATAATAATAAATGATACATAAAAAATAATCTAAATAATAAATTAAAAAAATGATAATGATAAATGCCAATATAATAATAAATTATACATAATAAATAACCTAAATAATCAATAAAACATGATAATGATAAATGACAATATAATATTAAATGACACATAATAATTAACCAAAGGAATAAATAAATAAATGAATGATAATGTTAAATGACAATATTATAATAAATTATTCATAATAAATAATCAAAAGAATTAATGATAAATAACAATATAATAATAAATGATACATAATAAATAATCAAAAGAATAAATAAAAAATATATAATGATAGATGACAATATAATAATAAATGACATAATAAATAATCAAAGGAATAAATGATAAATAACAATATAATAATATATGATACATAATAAGTAATCTAAATAATTAATAAAAATGATAATGATAAATGACAATATAATAATAAATGATACATAATAAATAATCAAAGCAATAAATAAATAAATGATAATATTAAATGACTGATATGTCCCCTTTAATCATTCAGCCACAGTTCAATGATAGATGCATTGATAAACAAATCAGTTGCTGGAGTACTGAAAGCTCCCTGCAGGGGGATGTGCACCAAAAAGTCTGACACTGACAAAAACAAACCCATTCGGACTCCCAGCTTCCAGCTCGCACCATGAGCTCCTCGGTGGCTGTAGCCAGAGCTCTGCGGCTCTCTGTGCTCTCTGCTCGGACACTGGAGCTGCGACACCACCACCTCTCTGTTTCTAGCAGAAACCTGAACGTCCAGGCGACCACCAAGGCTGGGAAGCTGAAGAGCATCGATGACCTGCCTGGTCCCAGTTTATCCACCACTCTCTACTGGTTATTCGTCAAAGGATACGCGGACAAGAGCCACTTACTGCAGGTCAGTTGCACTGCTTTAACCTGTTGCTCACAAAACTCATGTATTATCCATGTTTTTATCTTATTTACAGCTTCTACCCTGAAGAGCTCAACAGTTGAGTGTATCTCAACTGTTGAGAAAGTAATCAAAAGAATTAATGATAAATAACAATACAATAATAGTAGGCTTGGAGGTCTGTGATCCTCCAAGGATACAGTATGCCTCCCCAGACCATCTGACCCACCACCAAACCGGTCATGCTGGATGATGTTACCGTTCACCACGGCGTCTCCAGACTCTTTCACGCCTGTCACATGTGCTCAATGTGAACCTGCTCTCATCTGTGAAGAGAACGAGATGCCAATGCCTGACAATTCACCATGCCACTCGAGCTGCACGGTGCCGGGCTGTGAGCAGAGGTCCCACTAGAGGGCATCGGGTCCTCATGCCACCCTCATGGAGTTACACAACTTTTCAAAATAGTACTCTGAATTACACACACATGAACCCTTTCAGAGTGTTTTATATCATATAATATATTATTGATGCATTACCATGGGAGCAGTATTTATATAATATGGGCTGATTGTATGTTGAACTACTTTAAACTCAAGTTACCCTTCCAGGATGTCCAGAAGAGCCTTTACGGGCCCATCTGGCGCTCCAGGTTCGGCCCCTTCGACATCGTCAACGTGGCGACTCCGGAGCTCATCGCTCAGGTGATCCAACAGGAGGGCCGCTACCCGTTCCGAGCCGAGCTGCCTCACTGGAAGGAGTACCGGGACCTGAGAGGTCAGGCCTACGGTCTGCATGTGGAGTGAGTTTTGGATCTTCCTTTAAATGTAAAAGATAAGAACGGTCATAAACAACAGTTCATATAATCTTTAGTGGTCCTAGTCGTTTGGGTTTAATCCCCGGTAGCAACTCTCTTCCTTTCTGAAGTGCTCGTAAAGAGTTGTTAATCTGAAAACTCTTTTGCTTTGTAGCACAGGACCGGAGTGGTACCGCATGCGCAGCGCCCTGAACCCCAAGATGCTGAAGCCGCGGGAAGTGTTGGTCTTCGCCCCCATCATCCACAAGGTGGTCGGAGATCTGCTGCGACGCGTCGAGCTCCTCCGCAGTCGCAGCGAGGACCAGGCCACCGTTTCGGACATGACTGCTGAGCTCTACAGGTTCGGCTTTGAAGGTGGGAATGTTTTCAGAAAGTCCAGCGGTGGTTGAGGTCAGCGGGGCGGTTTGTGATGCTCTTCACCTCTTGCAGGTATCTCCTCCATCCTGTTTGAGACCAGGTTGGGCTGCCTGGAGGAGGAGATCCCCGTTGACACGCAGCGCTTCATCACTGCCGTCAATGACATGCTGACGCTGTCTGAGATTGTGATCCTCTTCCCTCGCTGGAGCCGCGGCGTCCTCCCCTTCTGGAGACGCTTCGTCCAGGCCTGGGACGACCTCTACGACGTAGGTACGTAGCAAGACAAACAGCAAAAGGAGACGTTCATGGCATTTGGATTCACTTATAAGTTGGTCAAGTGTTTGGTTGTTGTGTTTCCGTTGGGCAGCGCGCAACCTCATCAACAGGAGGGTCGCTGAAATCCAAGCTCAGGTGTCCAGCGGCGTGCCGGCGGAGGGCATGTACCTCACCTACCTGCTGTCCAGTGACAAGCTGAGCAGAGCCGAGGTCTACATCAACATCACTGAGCTGCTGCTGGGAGGGGTCGACACGGTGAGGAGGGGGCTGGAGGTTCCAGCCTTCAATCTATCACTACTTCATCGTGCGTCAGTTTTAACATGCACGATTTAAATCTCAGATAAAATGAGATTAACCTTTATTGAGGATACTATTAGTTATGATAAAGTATTATAAAAGCAGCTGTAAATAGTTTACTATCAGCTCCCCCAGAGAGCAGAGCAGCAGATATTATAGCTTCACATGGTATGAGGGGGAAAAACATCCATAGAAGCTTCTCAAACTGCTGCTTCTCTCCTGTCATGTGTTCAAGAAGCTTCAGACAGTTGGAGTTTCATCCAGTGGGAGAGCAAGAGGCTGGTATGGTTTCTGATTGATCCGTATGTTGATGAAAATAAGTGTGTTAGGAACACAGAGAGCATTCAGATAGAGAGAGGAGGAGTGGTTTGAGTTTTAATTAGGGCTGTCAATCGATTAAAATAGTTAATCAGGATTGATTACACAATTTTTATCTTAAAGGGAGATTTATCAAGTATTTAATACTCAACATGGGAGTGGGCAAACATGCTGCTTTATGCAAATGTATGTATATATTTATTATTGGAAATCAGTTAACAACACAAAACAATGACAGATTTTGTCCAGAAACCCTCACAGGTATAAAAAATATGCTGAAATCAGAACATGGCAAACTGCAGCCCAACAGGCAGCAACAGCTGTCAGTGTGTCAGTGTGCTGACTTGACTATGACTTGCCCCAAACTGCATGTGTTAAGTGTCAGTACTGTGTTTATTGCGACAGCCCTAGAGGAGTGAGTAGCAGGATGTGTGAGGAACACATCAATACAGGCCTCAGCATGAAGCATCGTATTCCTGACTGAACTTAAACGAGAGCTTCATTTAAACCATTAGCCATTAATCATTTGATTAGAATGTGACATAAATTGATATTTCTGTTTTAATTTGCGTCATTATTTATTCATATTTGTATTTATTTATTTATGTATTTATTTACTCTTCTGTTTAACTTTCCCTTTTATTTATTCATTTGTAAATGTATTTATTTACTTTTTGCATTTATTTATTTATGCATGGTTTTCCCTTTGCATTTCACCCCTTATTTAATTCCCCAAACATATTTATTTACTCTTCTGTTTAACTTTCCCTTTAATTTATTTATTTGTATTAACTTTAAAATGTATTTATTATTTATTATTTTTACATTTATTTTTATTTATTTATTTACATATATGTATTTATGCATTTATTTATTTATGCATGATTTTCCCTTTGCATTTCACCACAAATTTATTTCCCTAAACTTATTTATTTATGTATTCTTTTCTTTTTACATTTCTTTATACATTTCTGCCTCATTATGCAAATGAGGGGGCTGTCACTCAACGTGAAAATAAAATATATGCAAAAATAAAATATAGATTTTTAAAAAATGAATAAAAATAAGTATATAAATAAATAAAAGGGAAAATTAAACAGAAGAGTAAATAAATAAGGCATTTAATACAAAGATAAATAACTAAAGAAGCAAATAAAAACAGAAATATCAATTTATGTCACATTTTATCAATTAATTAATGGCTATATTTATTTTTATAATATTATTTTTGCTACATTTAATGACATATTTATTTATTTATCGAGTCATTTATTTATTGATTTATTTTGGATTTTGGCAGGTTCCATCCTCCATACACTCTAACTTCCTTAAGACTTAAAACAAAGAAGTTCAAGCTAAATTCTCTGTTGCTAATTCATCATGATCTACCTCATCTTGACCTTTAGCCACATCTACACAAAACACACAATCTAGCGTCCCAGAGGGCACTGAGAAAATAGGTCCTGAAGCGTTCACAGTGAAGTCAGCTCAGTTCGGCCTGATAAAGCTGCACCAACAGAGACGACTGCTGGTGTTTAGTTTCTGCACGTCGCAGTGTTCGCAGAGCTCGTCTGGCTGCATTCCCAGGAGAGGTGGAGGCTTGTTGTTGTTGTTGTAGCTGCGAGCTGCAGCTCAAGTCAAATTTATAGATATGAGCTGAGACAGATAGATGAGATATCACATACTGGAATGAACACAAATGTTGCTCCTTCTCTGGTGAAATGGTTTCCAATGCAAAAAAAAAGAGGTCTTGCAACATACCTCAAGAATGTACCACTGAATTTGGCTGAAACTTTGCAGACGGATTTATCTTGTTTATGCCTCCACGCTGAGGCCGGACGCATTATGTTTCAGGTTGTCCGTCCAGACTATTATACTATATAACACCTGAAGGGAATGACTTCAAATTTGGCACAAATGTCCATTTACTGATCAGATTTTAGTGGTCAAAGGTCACTGTGACCTCACAAATCATGTTTTTAGACAGTACCCAAGAATTCATATGCTAATTATGACAACTTCACCGACATGTCTAACAGGATAAAATGATGAAGTGATGACATTTTGGACAGACATGATGTAAACTGAAGCTTGACTGGTTGGTGGAGTAATTCAAGTTTAATCCGGTTCTGTTATGCTGCACTGCATCTGTCCACGTTTTACACCCTTAAAACTGAAAGTCTTTTTCTTCACACAGTGACTCTTTGTATAAGAAGGTCCAGCGTCGAGACTTTAAATGTTTAGAGAGGACATTTCAGCAGCCGCTTATAAATCAGTCAGAGTCGGCTTCTGCTGCCAACTTCCTCTTTGTTGATATCAATCAACACCACGAAAGGAAATTAAAATAACCACCCAGTGTCCACTATCGGATCTCAGACAAGCAGCGAAGGACTTTGCATTAAAAACAAAACTATGCACATACAGTTCTGTTGTAAGATGGGCAAATACATGAAAGTGTTGGACTGAGGGCTGTCAATCGATTAAAATATTTAATGGTGATTAATCGCATGAGTGTTCAGAGTTAATCATGATTAATCGTGATGTATGTACCTTTGAGATTTGCCAAATATTCAATACTCTTATCAACATGGGAGTGGACAAATATGCCGCTTTATGCAAATGTATGTATATATTTATTATTGGAAATCAATTATCAACACAAAACAATGACAGATATTGTCCAGAAACCCTCACAGGTACTGCATTCAGCATAAAACATATGCTCCAATCATAACATGGCAAACTGCAGCCCAACAGGCAACAACAGCTGTCAGTGTGTCTGTAAGAGCCACAATGTGTGAATATAAGTTAAAATTAATAATTTCTAGTTATTGTAACTGACTTAGATAATGTTTAAAAAGGTAAAGAGAAAAATGCATGTATATTTAATTTTGATGGTATAGACTCCCTTTAATATAGTGAGAGAGTGAGTGTGCATTAGAGTTAGGAGGCAGAGAGCTGCGTTAGGTACGGGAGCACATAGTTTTTTTTACCGTGTGACACTATGTAATATCTTACTTTTATCAGTAAACGTTTTAAACTGGATTACATCTCCTGTCATTCGCGTCAGACTAAAGTTACTGTGCCTACAGCTCGTTTGTGGCTTATTTTTGGGATTCAGAAGGAATGCCACTACAGTGTCAGTGTGCTGACTTGACTATGATTTGCCCCAAACTGCATGTGTTGATCATAAAGTGGGCATGTCTGTAAAGGGGAGACTCGTGGGTACCCAGAGAACCCATTTACATTCACTGATCTGGAGGTCAGAGGTCAAGGGACCCC
>CAKAOH010004754.1:47081-83420 GCA_916701665.1 Sebastiscus tertius | reverse complement strand
GCTTTATGCAAATGTATGTATATATTTATTATTGGAAATCAATTATCAACACAAAACAATGACAGATATTGTCCAGAAACCCTCACAGGTACTGCATTCAGCATAAAACATATGCTCCAATCATAACATGGCAAACTGCAGCCCAACAGGCAACAACAGCTGTCAGTGTGTCAGTGTGCTGACTTGACTATGATTTGCCCCAAACTGCATGTGTTGATCATAAAGTGGGCATGTCTGTAAAGGGGAGACTCGTGGGTACCCAGAGAACACATTTACATTCACTGATCTGGAGGTCAGAGGTCAAGGGACCCCTTTGAAAATGGCCATGACAGTTTTTCCTCACCAAAATTGAGCGCAAGTTTGGAACGTCATTTAGCCTCCTTCAGGACAAGCTGGTGTGACCTGGTTGGTACTGATGGATTCTTTAGGTTTTCTAGTTTGTGGGATGTTGGTTGGTCACTCCACCACTTTAGTCCAGACTGAAATATCTCATCATCTATTGGATGGATAGATGAACTGTAATGACTTTGTTTCCTCTGACTCTCTCAGACTGCTAGTCTTAGCCATGTGATGGACAATAATCTGATTCCCTCCTGACCTCAGACCTCCAACACGCTGTCGTGGGCGCTGTACCACTTAGCGAGGGACCGCAGGGCTCAGGATCGACTTTACAGAGAGGTGGACTCTGTGTGTCCGGACAGACGGGAGCCAACCACAGAGGACCTGAGCAGGATGCCCTACCTGAAGGCCGTCATCAAGGAGACGCTACGGTGAGCAGACCGCTAGTGTGACCTACTCACGAAGCAGTGTTGGCCCTGGAACTAAAGTTTGGAACACAGCCACCCCATCAATCAGCTGCACTTTGTACATGAAGTACTTAGTAACCAGCCAGATGCAGTGTTCTAGATTAGACTTTGTTTACGTAGTAGTCAAATAATCTGCACCTTGAACCTTGACCAGCTAAAATATTATAATGCAGCTAATATAATATGATGTAATATGATATAATATAATATAATATAATATGATATGATATGATATAATATGATATGATATGATATAATATAATGACTCCTTTCAGAGTGTTTTTATTATCATTATATTACATTATATGTATTATAATGTAATATAATGACTCCTTTCAGAGTGTTTTTATTATCATTATATTACATTATATATAATATAATATAATAGAATGACTCCTTTCAGAGTGTTTTTATTATCATTATATTACATTATATGTAGTATAATATAATATAATGACTCCTTTCAGAGTGTTTTTATTATCATTATATTATATTATATATATAGTATAATGTAATATAATGACTCCTTTCAGAGTGTTTCTATTATCATTATAATAAAAACACTCTGAAAGGAGTTATGTTGCAGCACGACAACTTTTACTTTTGATACTTCTGCTTCTGTTTTTTAAAAGGCAGAACTTGTGACGGAGCATTTTTTTATTTTGTGGTATTTTTACGTGTTTCGCCCTGACATCCTCTGACTTGTGAGTCTGGCAAAGTGACAGAACAGCTTTTATCAATTGTTGACTTATCTGCTACAGCTTGTACAGCTGATGTAAAGCAAAGAATAAAACACTGAATCGGACAGAAATAATCAATAACGTGCTCAAGGTCAGCTTTGTCTCTGATTTAGAGTCTGACTGTCGTCTGTGTCTTTCTCCTCCAGCCTTTATCCCGTGGTTCCTGGAAACGGACGCTTTATTTCAGACAATGAGGTGATCGTGGGAAACTACTGGTTCCCAAAGAAGGTAGGAAAGCACAACCAGGATGTGAGGCACCTTTAACTTTAAAGATAAGAAATGATTTAAAAACATTTCTTTTCTTCGCAGACTCAGTTCCATCTGTGTCATTACGCAGTCTGTCACAATGAAGCACAGTTCGTAGACGCAGAGCTCTTTGTCCCGGAGCGCTGGCTCCGTGCTGAGGCGGCCAGCAGCGTCTGTGGCAGGGCGGCGCCCGGCTTCTACCAGCACCACCCGTACAGCTTCATCCCCTTCGGTGTCGGGGTGCGAGCCTGTGTGGGGAAGAGGGTGGCGGAGATGGAGATGTACTTTGCTCTGTCCAGGGTGAGTGAAGAAGAGACAGACGGATACGGGAAGTGGACTATTAGCCTACTTCTTGGCCAATTTGTGTTTCTTTTAGGGCTATCAATCGATTAAAATATTTAATCCCATGATTGTCCATAATTAATCTCTATTGATCGCAATCACACATTTTTTATCTGTTCAAAATGTACCTTAAAGGGAGATTTGCCAAGTATTTAATACTCTTATCAACATAGGAGTGGACAAATATGCTGCTTTATGCAAATGTGTTTATATATTTATTATTGGAAATCAGTTAACAACACAAAACAATGATAAATATTGTCCAGGAAGGCATGTCTGTAAAGGGGAGACTCGTGGGTTCCCATAGAACACATTTTCATTCACATGTCTTGAGGTCAGAGGTCAAGGAACCCCTTCGAAAATGCCCATGCCAGGTTTTCCTTGCCACAATTGAGTTGAAAGTTTGCCACAGACGAAAGTTTGAAGCGTTATTTAACCTCCTTCATGACATGAAACATGACAAGTTATTATGTCATTGTTGGTACCTATGGATTCATTAGGTTTTCTACGCAAGTTGCAGTAATGCGTTAAAGAAATTAGTGGCGTTAAAACTCATTTGCGTTAACGCGTTAAATCTGACAGCCCTAGTTTCTTTATATTTTTCTTTTGCTGATGTTCTTTGGAAAGCTTTTATTTAGCCAGCCACAAGTTAAGAAATCCTAGAAAAAGTTCTCCAAAAAGAAATTATTTGTTTCATTCAAATCTGTCCTCAAGTTTTTGAGATATCCTGCTAAGATCTACAAACAAAATCCTCAAGTATCTAACAGAATGAAGCTCCTGTATTGATTTAAAGGCTGCTTTATGTCTTCTTCCAGCTAATGCAGCAATACGAGGTCCAGCCTGAACATGGTGCACCGCTCGTGGAGCCAAAAACTCGAACCCTGCTCATCCCCGCAAAGCCCATCAACCTGCGCTTCCTGCCCAGAGCATAATGAGGGCGCCATTAAGGCGCCGCTGCACAGGTGTTTATGATAAATATCTCTAAAGGCTGCAAACAATTTAATGTGTGAAACGCATGTCCAACAAAGCGAGGGGGGACATGTTTAACCTGAGCTGCAAATGTCTGCACACACTTTTACGGTAGAGATAAGAACATAAATGACTTATCTAAGGGAGCAAAGGAAAGGTAAAATCTGGTGTTTGTCACCCTGGATGTGGGAGGATTCTCACCAGAAGAACACCAAATACTCATTTCAATGAATGATATGCAACTTGAGGATAGAGATTAATTATTATATATAATTATTTTCCTGAAACCTACAAGACTCCACACACACACACGCACACACACACACACACACTCCAAAGTCTTTTATTGTTTAACTTTACTTAATACTCATACTTTGCCGTCTTTGCACAGACATGTTGTTTATTATTGCTGACGTGATTTCATTACTCAATTTTAACATAGCCACAGGCTGATGTGACATACCTGGTTTGTGTGTGTGCGTGTGTGTGTGTGTGTGTGTGTGTGTGCACTAATAACTCTCTGTAGCCATTGTTTTACTATCTATTGCTGAATTTATCTGTTGCTCACCACTATAAAACCTATTTCACATCCAACACAATGTTTTTATTTTAACTTTTAACATGAACTCAACTTTAAGGAGGTGCGAGGCAAGATAGGAGACAGGGAAGGAAACAAAAAGGTAATGAAGGAAAGGAGGTTTTCAGGCTGAATTCTGTGCATTCAACGGCTCTTTTCTGTTTCATTTGATATAAACAGTATACACACATATACACACATTTTTCTTTTTACACAAAACAGTGATATAACAACAACTTTAAGAGTCTCCACAGGTTTTTATGTGTGATTAATGATAACTTGTACATAAAAAGCGGTGAAAGAGATGAAATGCCCTCTTTTAGGCCATATACTCTGTAATACTCCTGTAATATTCCTATGGAGATCTTATTGTGATGATACAAATAAAAATCTATATTTTCTATGTATTTTTGCTTCATCTGTCTGGGCCCACACAAACAAGGAGACAACAACAATAATATGGAAATAAGAGAGATCATTTTAATTATAGTAAATCAGCTGTGTAGAGGAAATGCAGGCAGAATTTTATTTCTGGCCTGAACTTGTTTTTATTTATCTGAATCTTGATGTCAATGATTAAAGCTGCTCAACAAACATTTATACAAAACAGTCCCAATAAAGCACTGGGACACTAAAACTGGGTCAACAGTTGTAAACTGCTCCTCTGCCGCCGCCTGCTGGACACTTTTCAGTACATTTAGCTTCCTTATTTTTGCAGGAAATGAAATGCCCAGTGTCATAAACTGTTTTACTGTTGCACCACAGTCGTGTACAGTGATCAACATTTAACATGGTGTTCCTCAGTTAATCAGACTTTGTGTCACAAGAGTAGAACTTTAAAAAAATAAAAAAATAAAAAAAATAAGAAGAAGCTTTTTTGGAGTTTGTTATTCAACTTGTGCACATTTAGGTAATTCACAAATCATCCAAAGAGTCATTCAAGGGCGCAAAGTATTAATTAAAGAGGCTCACTAATTAATCTGAGAGAATTACTCGTAATTCCAGGATGCAGTTTGTCAAAAACATTTCAGACGCCCCATTTCTCAACATATTACTCCACTTTATTTCTTTGAAAATTCAGATTTCACAGTGAGCTCCTGTGGATCCATCTGGCTTTTCCATTTATTTTGTTGGGTGTGTTGGATTTATTTAACTTGTACATTATTGTCTTGAAACAGACTTGAACACCAAATGGTTTGGAGTATATAAAACCTGATTGATACAGCTGGAAACTGGCATTGTGCATTAGTGTTGCACATTCAGAAAGACGTTTGCAATCAGTCAAACTATTTGGTACACCCTGAACCTGGGTACAACCTACAACTTGCAGTAAAGTCTTAACAATGCAAACTCAAAACCACCACCACCACCAGGTTTGTCCCGAATGTGTCATTTTTTATTTTGAAGGGAAATAAACTCACTTCCTGTGGTGGTCCTGATGTTGAACAGCTTTACGTTGCTCATCTCATCTCTCTGTGCGTGAGGACGTCCTGCGTCGGACGCGCACTGCAAAAGATTTCAAGTGACTTTTCTATTTGCACATTTACAGAGTAGAAATACAGTGGAAAATAATGTGAAAATACAGCCTATCATGTGCATTATACATGTAAAATAATGTGCAAACATAGCCTATCACATGTGTTTTGTGAAAGGATAATAATAAACAAAAAGAAGTATGTTTTTGTTGATATTTTTGGATGCATTTAAAATCTCAGCCTCTAGGAGCCGCTGTGCAATTCCCTGACTTGTATTTCTCTGCCAACACAATCAGTCACAATGTGATGCAGCCTTTCACAAGTCTGGACTCGTCATTTTTTGCAGCGGAGGCCACCTTCTTCACCGGGTATGTGAGAGGCTCTTCCATCCATCCATCCATGCATCCTTCCTTCCATCATCCAGACCTGAGCCTGGATGCTCCAACACATTGCTTCTAATTTGCACTCATTGTTCTGCTTTTTATTCGACATGTAACCCGGGTTATTACTCTTTTTCAGCCCGGTTTATGTGCGCTTTTCCCCAATGGAGGAGTAGTCAGATCGGGGATCCACCATCCTGCAGGCTGCAGGGAAGAAAACGTTGCAAATGGTCGGTGTTTCTGGTTCCTTTTGCTGTCATGTGAACGAGGATGAGGCGCGTCAACCTGTCGATGATGATGAAGGTGAGTGGCCTGTTTACTTGCACGGTGCGTCTCTTTTGTCTGAGTCACCTGCTGTCAAAGATCATGAACCTGGGAGGGTTGATGTGAATCCATCAGAAGAGGATGCTCCTGAAGGCACCAGCATCCTCTTTGAATGTGGAGGACTTTAAATGAGGTCAGCTGGATGCTGAGGTCGCTGATGCATCAGGGTCGATCATCCTGTCAGTCAAATTGCTTCTCATTAGAGCAGATGGATGCACACACTGTTAAGAATTCCCCAGTAAAATAACAGTAAAGAGCTGGCAGCAGGGTTGCCTTTATGTTACTGTAAAACTAGCATTATTATACTGTCGCTGAAATTTACAGCTTTGTACTGTTAATGAAAAATACAGTTTGAACTTCATTCATTTCACAGTATTTACAGTTAATTTACTGTTTAAAGATGCATTATATAGCTGTTTTTCACCCTTCCTTTACATTATCTTACTGATTTGTTTTGTAGAGGTTCTACTGTTCTAATGGAGAACAAAGATGGTTCTGTAGAGGTCTTACTGTTCTAATGGAGAACAAAGATGGTTCTGTAGAGGTTCTACTGTTCTAATGGAGAACAAAGATGGTCCTCTAGAGGTTCTACTGTTCTAATGGAGAACAAAGATGGTTCTACTGGTCTAATGGAGAACAAAGATGGTTCTGTAGAGGTTCTACTGTTCTAATGGAGAACCGTTAAAACCTGATGTATAAATGGTGTGTTTACCGAAGTGTATATTTGTTTGTCTGGAGTTTGAGCTCTCCCAGAGGTCCCTGAAGGCGTCTCAAACAAACTGAGGACTAAGGTAATTATTAAAGTCATATACTGGTTGTTCTTTCCTCCTAACTCATTTTTAATCAGGGATTCATTCATGGATAATTTGGTTGATTAAACCCTCTCAAATCTGGATAATTAGGTCTGGTGTAGCCAAGAGATTGATCGATTAGTCCACTGACAGGAAGGGAACAGTGTCAAACAGTAAGTCAAGTCAAGTAAAATGTATTTCTATAACACATTTAAAACAACATGAGCTGACCAAAGTGCTTTACAGACATAGGCAGAATAAAAACAGGTCAACAGAGCAGACAACAAAATCACACACATCCACAGACAGAGGCCAAGGTAAAATGCATGAGTAAAAGACTGTTATAATGAGCATTATAAAAGGCCAATTAGTAATCACAATTCAAGTACATTAAAAAGCCAGAGAAAAGAGGTGGGCCTTGAGCTGTGCTTTGAAAGACTCCGTAGAAGGAGCAGATCTGATGTGGTGAGGCAGTTTGTTCCACAGACTAGGGCCGGCAACGAACAGTAACTGTTCCAGCTTCTCAAATGTTTTACATCATTGTAAATTGAATATCTTAGATAACTGGAAAGGCCCTGGATGAACTTGGAGTCTTAATGTGTTTCTATTTTTGGTTCCTGGAAGTGAGTGAGGTGGCATGATGAGTTTGATTGCAGCTTTGTTAATTTAGAGTGAGGAAAGTCACATTACAGACCACTTTACAATCAATATAAGATAAAGTTGGGGGATCTGCTAGAGAGAGTTTAGAAAAAGAATATGCATGATCTGGGTCTCTATGGAAAGGTAAGACCTCAGACAGTTCATCCTCAGTGTCAGCAACATTGTGACTGTTACTATGCCGGAGTAAACTGTGATGAACCAAAGGAAAGATTTACATTTGTATCCTCTCCTAAAATGTTTTCTAGATTAGACAGTGGATAACACCATTATAGCAGTGATGCCATGCACAGAGATGACACTGAATTCATTCAGCAAATCCTTGACTACAACTGTGCCTAAGCAGATATAAATAACACAAAGCACAGTTTCTACAAAGGTTTTAGTCAGGATAGGACCAGGCGGACTCTCCATTTGGCCACTTGGATTCCCAAAGTGTGCCAAATGGGTTTTCTACCTCTTGAAAGGGAATCTGGCTCTAAAATACTCCTGATATCCACTACAGGAGGCAATGTGCACACAATGGAGCCTTTGGCCATGACATTTACCCTGTTTAGCATCGCACTCTACCATTGTGCATCATCACACTCTACCATTGTGCACAGTAGAAAAACAATAAAAAACAACTAGATTGTATAATTTTGACTCCAAATGGAGTAGTTTTATTATAATAATGAAATGTGATCAAGTAAAACTTAGATGATAACGAATAAGATCAATAACAATGTAAATAAGATAACACAAAATAATCCAAAGTCAAGTATGAACATTCAATATAAAAACTGTCAAAAATATTATAAAGTAAAAATACAATTTCTCCTGTGTTGATTTTGTAACTATAAAATATTGAAATCGTTGCCAAACAAACATTGTTTGGACAAAATCCACTTGGAGTGTTGTTTTAGTAGCATTAAGGCCTCGTCTTTTAGAAACTATAAAGAAAAAAGACCACCACAGCATGTTATGAAGTTTTAACACACAGCTCAGCCAAACCCGGTACGGGGTCCGTCGGGTAAAAGAGGTTAAAGAAGCTTAACTCAAACTGTTACTGATGTACCTTCATCTAGTGCAAGTGAACTGAATTCATGCTCTCTGGAGGTCATTGAAAGGCATTCTGGGAAATGTAAGATATTGCTAACTGAAGCAGACAAAGTGAAAGACAGCATTTCCTCTCCAAAATAACTCCTGGTGTGTTTTGAGCTTCACAGACTGACGTCATAAAACAGTGAGAGGATGTTCAGATAAAAACCCTGCAGACCTTCAGCTGGCTCTTTGTGTATTCACTCACTGTGTGTCTTATGAGCGCAGTGAGGCGGCCCGACTAGAGCTCTGCAGACCGCCGGGGGAATGAAAATGCCACAACACGTCGCTTCGGATCCGCTAGTGGGTCAACATCTACGGCATGGTGCTGCTCGCTTCCTCCCTCACCCCGTCTCACCTCCTCCTCCCCTCCTCCTCCTCTCTGTCTGAGTCTGGTGTAGGGAGAGTTTATTCTCCAGCTGCTGCAGCCTCACTGGGATCTCAGAAACATCCAGCTGCAGGCTGCAGGTCCAGCTACACTTTGTGCCTCTTATTGAATCAGCTCTTTCACATTGGAGACTCTTTGCATTGATGGTTGCATTCAAATCCTATTACCTCAAATCTATATCAAGATTCATCCTCTTTGATAATGATCAGTTCGCAGCATTTCTTATCGCTCATCTTGTACACAAGAAGAATATTATACAGAATAAAGCAAATAGACATAAATGGTTTATAGTTCTAACATTGCTGCTTTATATGCTTAAATTATTCCTTAAACACAACCACATATACTGTATAAGATACTGTATAAGGTACTGTATGTATACAACTATACTGTATATAGTTCTCTACACCTCTGGTTCCCAACCTGGGGGTCCCGACCCCCACTAAGGGCCGTCAAAGCTTCACGGGGGGTCGTGAGGCCTTCTTGATTTTATTCCGTAGCGCAGTGTTTCATTCATTTCTGTCTAAATAAAACTGTTATTTTTAAAGTTTGGATTATTAATCAAGATATAAATTTAAGAATTAGAAAAGTATGCAGCAACAACTGAAGAGCTTATCAAAAAATAAGCCTATTAAATATGTATGGTTGTAAAAAATAAAAACATAATACAGACATAATATGTTGCTGCTAAAGTAGTGTTTTTATGGTATGGAAGACCTCTGAGCAAGGCCAAAGGTGTAACCATAGTTTTGCACTCAGTGGCTCACGTTACCGCAGTCTTGGAAAGGGAGGAGTGAGTGGAGGCCTTTAACTTTGACTTTCAACCAGATGTGTATCAGACATTTGGTTGTTTGATATTTTAACACCTTTTTAATGACATTTGACTGAGTAGCTGAGCAGTAAAGTTTTAATCTGCTGTGGCATCAACAGATTTAGTGAGTATGTGCATTTTACTTAGTTGCATTTCTGTGCAACAGCCTGCAGACATATTCCCACATCCCTCCACCTTCACATGCACTGACCAGATGGGATGAAATTTAATGAAGAGCTTCAACTGTTGATGAAAACACAGACACAGTTTCATGTTGCATTTTTATTTTGCCGTGTCTGAGAATCTGCAGGAAGCGCGGCATAATTTCCTACGAGGCGTTCAGGGTCCAGCAGTGGTGATAGGTGCACCGACGAGAGCTAATTAGTGTAGATTGTCAAGCAGTGAGCTGAGACCTGCAGGCTGCTGAAGGCCAGATGTTCACAGTATTGGAGCTTGTTGTGGGAGCTGACAGGTGCAGAGAAAACTGTTGCTCACTCCTGCATCAGGATTATTGAGGTGATCCTCAGCGAGCTCTGGAGAGGGTGACAGGATGTGGACAGTTGTGCCTTTTATCTGCAGGTACAAAATAAAGCAGCAGTTGAGTTAAAATGATGTTTAAGTCACCAAACCAGATTCTTTCTAATGCAAAAATGGGAATTGAAGTGCAGAAACGTCTGCTGCACTCTGCAGTTCATTCATCTCAGTGGCTGGATTCGACCCTCCCGTTGTGTGTTATTGAAGGTGGCATGTAAGGGCGAGCAGAGAGGATCATGGGTTATTTCCTGCACGTGCCGCAGTGTTGTTGCAGACTTTGATCAGCTTCATTTGGTTTTCTGATTAGCCAGAAATCAGGACAAATGTTTGTTTCTGATACATAATGTGAATATGATAAATAATTCATCCACGGTAGTCTTTATAATAATGAAGTCCTGGTGATAACTGATGGTTTTGAGGTTGCTGTTATGATGATTGGTTGGTTGTCGGCAGGTTCCTGTCTTCACTGTGTTTTCATACATTTTCTTGCTGGTTCTCTAGACTCTGCTCAGCGTTTTCATGTCCTTTCACAGGCTCTCTAACTCAGACTGATGAGGCTTAGAGCCTGAACGTTAGAACCTTTTTTGTGGAGTGTAATGTAACTGCTAGATTTTTTTTGTTTTCAGACCAATGTGCTGTTGGGGGTAAAAAGAGCTGTTTTGTCAACCTAAATCACAGATTGAGGCTGCGACAGATGGAAAGGGACAAATGTGTCCCATCCTCCAACCGACCGAGGCTTTAAATTGGCCGAAATTAATCTCTGGGGTTGTGTGTGTTAAATAGGGTGCACCACCAATTTGAAAACATTATGGACAGTTCAGTCATGAAGTCTGTTAAAAATAAATAAGCATCATCTTTGTTCCTCTCTTGAACCTTTGGTGTAAAACCTCACAGATTTCCTGACATCACACCTCAAAGACAGAAATGCTGAGGTGATTCTTCCCCCTGCCTTTAGTTTCTAACCCTAGCTGCGTTTAGTTTCTAACCCTAGCTGCCTTTAGTTTCTAACCCTAGCTGCCTTTAGTTTCTCCTCCACATTTCTCATTGATATTCCTGAGCGTCTCCCTCAGGGTGACGGCGGACGAACGGGGAGAACAGAGAGCTGGTTGGGGGCTGTTCAGTCATACTGAGCAGCAGGATTAAGACGGTGTGAAATAGAGAAGCTTTTGTTGTAGGAGGGTGGCAGTTACGTAAGAATGTATTCAAACATGCTGCTGCAGGTCTGATGACACCTGAGAGGAAGCTGCAGGTGAACAATGATGGTCAGAAAGGACGGAGTGTGTTAGGAACAGTCCTGCTGTTAACCCTAACCTCACCTTCGGGCTGCACAATTAATCAAATATTAATCGCGATCACAATTTTGGCTTCTCACAATTTAATGAATGAATATGATCGCCTGAGATACTGACGTTTAAAATGCGCGTTCTGCACATAAAAAACTGCAGTATATCAAATCAAGCGCTTCCTAAACTAACAGCCAGCCACCAGCCGGTGATGGAGATGTTCACTTTTGGGTATAGATATTATCTATACAACCAATGTGTTTATGATTAAATTAAGAGCATAAAATTGTTTAACTAACTCTAAATGTTGCTATTTTTGCTCTCAAAGTGCACCAGATTGAAGCATTTAACTTGTACTACTACTTGTAAACGGCTCACGTTACAAAGTAATCTACCAGGAATTTGCACAAAAATTGGCAGTGTATTGCTGGATAATGCTGCATTGTTTGCAGGAAAAGTTGTGCCAAGTTCAACTTTTATGTGCAGCTTTTTGCTGGGCGGCCCTGCGTTGATGTTTCAATGCTGAGTTTATGTTTTTTTACATTTTATCTGAGACGAGTCCTTTAACTGCTGAGACACAATAATTCTATATATATCAAAATTTATGTAAACTACACATGTAAAAAATACTTCCACTTTGTAGATATCAAAATCATTTGACACTCTGCAGCTTCTCAAATGTGAGGATTTGACTGTAAACGGAATATCTTTGGGTTTTGTTAACTTAAAGACGTTAACTTGAGTTTTGTGAACTTGTGATTATTTTTGTACCTTTTTATAGACTAAAATAGTTTGGCATGTGTTCGATGCTGCCCTCTCAGCAGCCTGTTGAGGTAAAAACAGAGTCTAACATGGACAAAGGCCTCAGTGTCCTCCTCCTTGTTCTCCTCCTCCTCTTCCTCCTCCTCCTCCTCCTCCTCTTCTCACCGCATCCCCATCAGCAGATTCTCCACATTCTGTCCAATCAGAGGAAATGACAGCAGCCACGCATGGTTTTTCTAACTGGAGCAGCAGATTCACTCTCAGCCTTATGTAACCTGCTCACTGAGTGTCTGAGGAGGTGTGAGAACGCCTCGGCCTCTTGGCGCCGGCGGTCGTGCCTGATCCCCCGGAGTCGCGCGGGTGTTTGTGGGTGAGAGCCGCCGACCGCCGAAGTCATGTAATGTTGTTCTTGTTCTGTGGAAAAAGTCATGTGAGTCACCTGTGAGTCACCTTCTTCCAGTGAAGTCTTACCTTTTTTGGAGAACAAAAAAAACTGCACAGACTGGAGTTAGGGTAAAGTAAAAAGTGGGTTAACCTTCCTATTGGGAATTTCCATCATTCCCTGTCCTAACCCAGCTGACCTGTCTCTTGTCTGTGTTTCTGTCTGACTGAGACACGTGACAACACAAACACACATGCAACGATCCTGCCGCCACACTCTCCCCTGCACACGGTCACGTTTTCTCTGCATCCAGTATTGATTGACATGTGCAGACGGGTGGCGGTTGGCATGCCAGGTTATCGGCAGGACGATTGACGACAACAAGCTCTCTCTTCCTGGAGGCTGACATGTAAACCGGTGACACACTCGGTCTTCCGCTGCGAGCGGCGGGATGCTGGCAGCTCGCTCTGAGCTCGTCATGAACAGGACTGTTTTTGGCGAGCTCTCCCACCAGCCTGTTACCTTGAATGGCTCGCCAACAACACTGAGAGACAGAGAGAGGTCTGTGTGCATCATGTGCTCTGGCTCATTTTCATTCACACACCGTGAACAGGGAAGAGAGGTGGTTGGATGAGGACATGTCCCACCGGCAGACTTCTCAGGTCAGTGATGGAGAGAGTAGCACATTTAACTGACTTCAGATCAGATTGTACTCTTGTCACCGAGTCTTTAAGATGCAGTAGTGATGTAAACTGGATGTAGGATTGACTTCAGATCAGATTGTACTCTTGTCACCGAGTCTTTAAGATGCAGTAGTGATGTAAACTGGATGTAGGATTGACTTCAGATCAGATTGTACTCTTGTCACCGAGTCTTTAAGATGCAGTAGTGATGTAAAACTACACCTTTCTCAGTTACTGTGAATAAAGTTAGATATTTTCTCAAACACGATTTGTCATTCAGGAATTTAAAGGCATAGTTTGGGTGTTTTGAAGTTGGGTTGTATGAGATACAGCACTGTATTGCTTTGCTCCGGTGTCGGTACTCGTCATCTTCTGTAAGTAATACGCCTACTATGGATAAGTGCCTCATACAACCCCACTTCAAAACACCCAAACTATCCCTTTAAGACTGCAACTAGTAATTTTCTTTTTCGATTAATCTGCCGATAAATGATGATAAATTTCCATCACAATTTCATAAAGTCAAAGTGTGACATCTTCAAATATCCAAAACCCCAAAATATTACATCTATTATCACGTAAGATGAAGAAAGTATCAAATACTCACAGTTAAGAAGCTGGAATAATCGGCAAAATCAGTTGCCAATTAGATTTCTGTCAATCAGCTAATTGATTAATCGTCTAGTCATTTCAGCACCAGTCTGGTCTGAACGTTTTACATATTTGAAGAGTTTTGTCCGGTGTAAAGCACAACAGTGATTAATAGTTTATTTTATGTGCCAGTGTCACTTTATGGGTCTTTGTATACATATTGATAAAATGTTTAAACAATTTCCCATGTTAAACTAAACAAGCTGCTAGTATTCATTATTCTGAATAAAGTTTAATAGTTTCTTGAGGGAAATTGTTGCCGCTTTTTTCTAACATTTGATAAAGTAAACAATTGATTGAGAGACGATGAAAATAGTTAGTAATAGACGCAGCCCTACATCAAAAAATATATTCATCCTGCAGCCATAAAAAGGAACTCTAAAGGAACAATTCGTATGTTTTTATGAATGTTTTTTCCACCTGCACAGAAATGTTTGTGAGCGCGGGGGGGAGGTTTGTATTTTTCCTGGTTTTGAATCACGGGAGTCGTTGCCAATGCAAAGAGATTTGGAGAGGAGCTGAAGTGCAGTGAGTAATGCATTATGAGGTCGTTACGTAACACAACATGGTGGGAAGGCCACTGGCGGTTTTTTCTTCTTCTTTCCTCTCTTTCTCTCCCTTCTCTTTGCCCACGTGCTTTAAAGCCCCATCAGATGATGTGTTTGTATGTGGGGGTTTATGAGGAAGAACATATTGTTTCAGGGTGTAAAATATCACTCTGAATGTATCTGAACTCAAAATCATTTAGTTAAATACATAAGGCTAAAGGTTTCTGAGGTTACAGGCATCATTCAAAGACATTCGTATGGCTGTTCTCTTGAATATTTGTTCTGATTTGAGGAACGATGTGTTGAGCATGTGTTTTGTTTGAAAACAGGAAGTTTGTTTGACTTATTTTTAGTACAACTGGATCCTCTCACGGCAGCAGGTCCAGGAACAGTTGGTCATATCACTCCTCGTCCTGCTGTTATTCACCGTCATCGAGGCTTTCGGCATCGGTCACGACTGTGACACACACACGCATACACGCTGTTGTCATTTTCACGTTGGACAAATCTGCAGCGTGGCACATCGACAGTTGAGGCACTTGTTGCATTGTGCAGATGGTCTTATGTGAAGTGTTTCAACTCTGCAGAGTTGTTGTTTTTCAGTAGTGGAAAGTGTTTTTGGTCATTTTGCAGTTGTGCTTTACAGTCACTTCAACTGAGCCCTTCAATTTTAAACCTTACCGCACAAATAATTCTCAACTTTTTGGAAACACTCAAGGATGTGCTGAAGCAAAGTAACATCCAAACTGTGGCAGAAAAGGCCCGGGGAGAATAAAGAATAGCACTGACACAATCTCAAAATGTCCTCCAGAGAACACACAGAACTCGTTTGAGCAGAGAACCAAAATTTAGTGTAACTTTGGAGTGTTATTTAGCCTCCTTTGTTGGTATGACATGGTTGGTACTGATGGATTCCTTAGGTTTCATATGATACCAGTATCTTCACTCTAGCTTTAAGCTACAACCTCCGAAAGATCAAATAGTGGCCGGGCCCGACCGTGGGTTGTCAGATTTTTAAGAGGTTAATCAAAAATCCATTCAGCATTTTGGAGAATCTATACAGTAACAAAACATAACATCATAATACTCATGAGTATTGTTTTTTTCTTACACCCGTATTAATCACCTGGAAGGAAAATCAGGATCTAATAGATGCAGTGTTTAAACACACCAGTGCTTTGATAGCAGCAGATTAATACTAGCAGACAACATAGTAAACATATGGCTGGCCAGACGCCGGTTGATGAGGTCACAGGAGTTTCTGCCTTCTTATTGGCTGAAGATAAACAACAGAGGAGTTCAGTCAGAGAGCATCGCACAGCGTCTGACCTTCCGACTGCGAGCAGGAGACCTCGTCTGAGGGATTATCACAGCTGGGTGTCGCACACACACACAAGTTGTGTAGTCTTAAAATCTTATTTCAAATATTACAGCATGTAAAAACTACCAATAATCAAATGTATGTGTATGTTAGTGCATTAGTGATTACAGCTTTGTGAGCAGAATTAATGAAACTAAAAGGAGTTCATGATTTGGCAGCTGAACATGGAGGAAAGTCTTATTATTAGTAACTATGTTTTCTCTGTGGGTTTTCTTTCTCCGGCACTAGAGAAGCCTTTATCACCAAACAGAAGTGAAGAGGAGAATTTGGAACAAAAGTGTTTTTTTAATAAATTCATCATGAAGAGATTTCATGAGTCACAGGGTTATGAAACCTACACAGCCCTCTGTGCACTGAGCAGAAACTGAAATGCAGAGAAAGAAAACACCCAGCGTGTTTAAAAAATGATCAATGATGTGACACAGAAAAGGACACACAAACAGTGAATTTCTGTTTGATTCTTCTAACAGGGTGAATAAAGAGCACTAAAAGGCTCCCCGTCTTCCTCTGCAGACGTCTCTCTGTCTGGGACAGAGCTCATTAAGATGCATGAATGCGAAATGAATCATGTCTCCCTCCTCTGCTTGTGTTATACAGCGGAAACTAAATTCTTTTTTTAGTCTTATTCACAGAAGCAGAAAGTACAGATGTGAATTTCTGGTACGTCACCGGACTATTTCCATCTTAATTTTCTCAGCCAGATTTCAAAGGGAAATATTGTTTGTCCTGCTAACATTAGCATGTTAGCAAGTCCAGATTACATTTATGAAAGTCCAGTCAAGTTGTTGCATCATTTAGGTGGGAGCCTTTTCACAATGATGCTCTCAACCTCTTTTGGATTTCACTAGTGAGTAGGGCTGTTGATAATGATGCAAATTAGTTGCAACGCCACTCATTTCTTTAACGCTTTAACGGCAAGTCATAGTCCAGTCAGCACACTGACACACTGACAGCTGTTGTTGCCTGTTGGGCTGCAGTTTGCCATGTTCTGATTTGAGCAACTGCTCAGCAGTTGTGTAAAATATACACAGTTAGAATTAAACGCTTTAAAGGAGCTGAGCTGTGTTGTGGACTTTAACATGTAGGTCAGACCTGATGCAGCATGTGGTTCTCAGCCAGTCTGTTTACTCTGTGTATTAATAGACAACGTTTTCTTTATTCATGGTCTCTTTTTCAGCCTGATGATGTCGGCACTGGAAAAGGCTGCACATCTGTGTCAGTGTGTCTGGGTCTTGTTGACTGATCCACAAACAGTTTGAACCGTTAAACTGCATTTGTTTAAACCAGAGATTTATCGTCGATGTTGAGACAATGAGGGGTTTTGAAGAGAGGTTTTAGTTGTTTCACTGTGTTACTAAAGACATTTTATTACATGGAGACGAGGAGATTCTGTTTACAGAATTTAGATTATCAGCTGCATTCAGACTAAATTTGGCATTTTATATGTAGTATATCTTGGATTCTGTCTCTGAAATCGGATCAATTTTCATTTTGTTAGATTATTCAGTCTTTCCATTTTACCATTTCCATCCCGCCAATGGCATTTTCAGTCAACTCTGTTAACTTAACCTTTAGTAAACGCTCAGAGCAACCCGTTAGCATTTTTCTGATTGACTCCGACGTTTTTTCCTACCGACAATGAACGCACCACTCCTTTTTCAAAGGGTTGAACTGAACAAAATAAGAGATGGTGACAACAAATTCAGACGATTGGAAACAGCAGGCCCATCTCACTCTTTTATTGATTCCAGATGAAGACTCAGGTTTTTCCTCGTGGAGTCTTCTTCATTGTTTATATCCATGTTTACTTGCTAGCAGTCTTCTTCTCTGCCTTTGTTGGCACGTTGCTGCCACATGAATGAGCAATTTGCAGACATCATTGTGGTAACTTGTAGGCATGTGTCCGAAATATTCACATCTTTTACAGTAAATAATATTTGAAATAAAATAATCAATTGATTATGAAAATAGTTGATGAAAACATGCTGATGTGATGTTAGCACATTAAACCTGGAATATTCCATTTATAATTTAAAGCAGTGTTTCTATAGGAACACACACACACACACACACACACACACACACACACACACACACAGCCGTATATGAACACATTCAGGGGGAATAGACGGGGCCAACGATTGGCTCTCATGCTGTTGCTATGGGAGTTTAAGCTGCTCTTCCATTGGTCAGGCTGCGGACTGGGGCCGACTGTCGGCTGGTCTGTCAGCATCCCTCCGTCGTCGTGGCAACAGACAGGAAGCAGGGCGGGAGGAGGAGAACCGTGGTGTTGTTGTTGCTGACAGCAGAAGAAGAAACTCGCCTGTCGTCTGTTTTCTCTCTCTCTTTTTCCAGAGGATGATCCATCTGCAAACATAGAAACTGCACGTTTTTGATCTGCGGTACAAAACGGCTTAATGCTTCCACACACACACACACACGCGCGCGCGGGGTCACTCAGCAGCGACCTGCTAATCCTCCACCAAAAGATGATTATTAATATGACATGTCTGGAAAAAAATGGGGATAATGATGTAGAAAGAATATGTATGTGTGTGTATCTGTGTGTATTGGTGTGTTGTTAGTTTGTTCTAAAAACATTTTTTATTTTACTTTTCATCAGCCTCTTCCTACGGACTGTTTCTATTATGGCGCTATTCAATGCAAATCAACAATAGTTGTTGTACAATTGACTGTGCTTGCACTAGTCTTCTCCTGCATTTGGTCCTTCCTGCTGCGTGAATCAAGATGAAAGAAATACTAGGGCTGTCAATCGATTAAAATATTTAATCGCATGATTGTCCATAGTTAATCACATTTTTTATCTGTTCAAAACAGACAAATATGCTGTTTTATGCAACACATATGCATACATTTGCATAAAGCAGCATATTTGTCCGCTCCCATGTTGATAGGAGTATCAAATACTTGACAGATCTCCCTTTAAGGTACATTTAGAACAGATAATAATGTGTGATTAATCACGAGTAAATATTTTATTGATTGACAGCCCTAGTAGAAAGGATTTGATGCTTTTTAAGATTATTTTCCCTTGTAACTTGTACCATGATAAACTAATAGATTACACCCCAGAGAGGTTAGAGGTTAAAGGTCAAATACATTAGCTCAACACTTGAGTACTTTGTCTGCTTCCCTCGTACATTATCAAACTTGCCAGACCAGTTTAAACCTCTATATGTGACACAAACAAAATCTCATCCACCCCTTCATGACTCGTCCCTCAGGGAGGTCATTAACTAGAGACCGAGGGAGGAAAGTGACGACAAAAGAAAGGGTGAACGGGAGGATGAGAAGGAGTGGCATCCGAGAGATGGTAAGGAGGAAAAAGTAGGTACTGAAGGAAGAAGGATGTGAGGGAGGAGGAGAGAGGGATGGGGAGCTCATGAATATCACAGCAAAGTTCCCCAGATAGGAGTTGCATAAGCACCTCTGACCCAGAAACCTTCCACAGTCGGACTGAACTCACCCCGAGATGGAGAGCACGAAAACAGCCAGAGGGGGAGGAGGGAGGAGGCGTGGGAAGGAAGTGAACGAGGACAAAGACAGAGTTTTATTTAACTTTTTTATGCACTTTTTGACCCAACAATAGTTCCATTTTTACATAAAAGCATGATGTAGGCATCCCTTTAACTCTCTGCGTGTTTGTCTCAGTATTTTCCTGATAGACATTTGAGGACGTCATCTTGAGCTTTGGGAAACACTGATCCACATTTTTCACCATTTTCTGACATTTTACAGACCAAACAACTAATCGATTAATCCAGAAAATAATCAACAGATTAATCAACAATGAAAATGATCGTTAGTTGCAGCCCTACTAGTATACCTACGCAGGTATACAGTATACAATACTATAAGGTTGAGTTAAGCATGAAGCCCTTTGTTCTTGGTGAAATGGAGTGATGCACAGTTAGGAAGGATGTGAAGAAGGACGAGGAGGAAACAGAGGGAGATCTGAATGATTTAACAGGTCTCTGACAGGTGTACACAGGCTGACGTTACAAATACAAACAAGGCTGGGTGCAAAGAAGGAGCAAGTCGAGGCAAATTTATTTACCGAGTGCTGTTAACAAAGGACGTTGTTGGAATACAGATGAGGGGGCAGGAAAGGAAACAAAAGGAAAGGAAGGGATTATATGTCATAAGACATCACATTGTTACACAAAAACAAAGAGTGTAAGGACGCTTAGGAAAGGAAACAAAGTGCAGGAGCTGAGGTGGCTTAAAAACGATAGATGGATAATTATTATTAATCACAGAGAGAATTGGCTCAACTTAGATAATATAAGATCACTCAGAAACAGGCTGCAGGTAAAGAAACCAAATAAAGAAGAAAACTACAGAGAGATAACTTAAGATAAAGTACTTTATCAATCGCAATGAGAATAGATAAGGATACAAGGCAAGGAATAATAAGGAAAGGCTGCAGGGAAGGAAACAAAACAAAAGAAATAGCTGATACAGTGAGAGCTGAGGTAGAAAACCCAAGATAAGATAACATAAGAACACACTGAACTTAAAATAAGGTCATAATCTGAATGTAATAATAATAAAAGTCACTTAATAAGGGTACACCACAAAGGTTTAGGACTCTAAAGAACTCTGATTATTTCTCTTCTATTGTAGATTAGATAGAATGAATGACAGGATGATTGATGAACGATTGAGCCATGAGAGAAATGTGTTTGCTTTGTCCTGGAGTGGCCTGAAGGACGCTGCTCTTGTTCCCCTTAAATGCCTTCTGATCAAACACCGAGAGAGCGAGAGGCTTTGACTGCCCTCGTCTGCCCGGCTCAAACACACGCTGTTATCTGAGCTATTATTATCCGCCGTTTCCGCCATCGGGGATGCCAAACTGTGTGTGTATGTGCAGACACAAAACCAAATCTGTTTTACGCTGCTGCAGATTTGAAAGCCACTTTATTAACAGGGTAACGGGGGTTTTGGTTGCTGGCAGTGTTGTTGATCCTTTGGATCATGCTGGTAGTTTTTCATAGATTTAAATCACAAAGACCTGATGGTTCAAATTATACCACCAGTTTTACCATTGGTTTCCAACCGTGCAGGCAACTGTACCTTTTCTGAAAATCAACATGCAGACATTTTAAAACATGGTTGAAATAAATGACCATAGTTTGCTTTTTTTTTTCAAACTTCAGTTATTATTATTATTATTATTATTATTATTATTATTATTATTATTATTATTATTATAGATGCAAGCATTGAATGTTATGATGGTGCATTCAAGGACTTTCCTTCATCCAGGATTAGAGAGAAGTCTGTCTTAGAGCATCCATGATCTAAATTGTCAAAAGGATCGTCTGGTTTATGTCGGGTATGTTGTGAAGTGTGAAACTGAGTGAATGCACCAAACATACAGTAATACCGTACAATTTTCTTATCTTGATATTAACACGTATGCTGAAGGCAGTTCATGCTACAGTCTGCAGAAAGTGACTGCCAGTGTTTTGATTAAAGCGATTTAAAGGTTTTGATCGCTCTGAAAAAAATGTTCATGGGTGTTTCTACAACTACGGGCATTTTTAAATCCCAGCAGTGACATTTTGGATTTTTGTAAAAATTTGCAGTGCAATGCTTAATAAATATATACACAGTGTTATTACCCATCTTGACATCAAGATAATTGCTAAATAATGTGATTTGATAAAATTCATGAAGCATTTTATGGGTCTAAACACCAACTGTGGTCTCAATGTTGAGATACGTGAAATGAGCTATTTCAATTCTAATATGACATTATTTCAAATGGAATTATTACATATACATATTACTTTACACCATATTACCATTATTTATTTGCTAACAAATCATTTATATGATTTTTTCATTTAAATGCGCCTGTCCCACACTTGTCCTTACCACGACACTGAACAAATACCATGGTCAAAGTTTGATTCAAACCCAAACAAATCTAGTTTCTATGGAAACGAAGTATGAAGTATTTATTGTGTGTCCTTACCATACAGCTTAGTAATTGTTTCATAATTCATGTTTATGAGATGCTAAGAGTCAAAGCTAATGTAATAGACCTTGCTAGCTGCCATTTATCTGCAATGTTAGCACAAATGTCATTTCCACAACATGTCCTGAAAGACATTAGACATTAGAATTACAATATCTGTCATAAAACACAACATATTTTATATTTTTTGTGTATGAAGACTGACATCTATGGTTACTGTCTACTTTTTTCAGAGAAAATCATGAAATTATTTTTAGAAAATGTTTTTATATCAATATTTACAATGATGCACAAAGCTTGATGAAAATTAATTTAAATGTCTTAATAATTTTATAGAAATTAAAAAAGGGAAATGTATAAAATGAACATTATTGTAATAATGCGGTAAGGACATTTAGTGATGAAAACCGTAAAAAATAATCACGTTACAGATTAAAAATTGTGTACCTGTTTATATGCATTACATACTCTGGTGTTTAAAATTCAAATTCATAGGAGGTTGATATTTTTTTAATTTGGGAGATGCAGAAACAATTCTCTTCTCTCTCTCTATGTCCAGGTGAAACCATGCGGCTGTGTGGCGCTCCCTAGCCTCCCACCTGGTCACCTGTCCTCCTCCATCTCCCCTCTCTCTTCCTGATCACCATGACGACCACCCTGGAGATGCTGCTGGTCCAGCCCGACCAGGAGCTGAGCCCCGAGCGACTGGACGGCTGCGAGGACTTTAGCGGCCGCTACAAGGTGGTTCCCTCCGTCGTCTGCTCCATGTGCTGTCTCTTCGGCATCATTTACTGCTTCTTTGGTGAGTCCTGCTTCCATGTGATTGGTTTACTCATTAGGTAACGGCCCTGTTAACGATGTTTCTTCCTCTTATTCCAGGCTACCGCTGCTTCAAGGCGGTGATGTTCCTGACGGGCCTGATGTTTGGCTCCGTCGTTATCTTTATGCTCTGCTACAAGGAGCGCGTTCTGGACACCCAGCTGAGCGTGGAGGCCTCGGTGGGCATCGGCCTTGGCATCGGCACGCTCTGCGGCCTGGTCACCATGCTGGTTCGCAGCGTGGGCCTCTTTATGGTGGGCCTGCTGCTGGGCCTGCTGGTGGCCGTGGCCACCCTGGTGGGCTTGGAGGAGCTTTCCGACAGCCCGCCGCGCTCCGTCTGGGTGCCCCTGGGCGTGCTGCTTGGCCTGGGCATGCTGTTCGCCGTGCTCACCCTGCAGTGGCAGCGCCTCTTCACAACGCTGTCCACAGCGGTGTTCGGTGCAGCTGTCATCACTGTGGCGTTGGACTACTTCGTGGAGCTCTTCGCCCTCGTGCTGTACATGTACGAGCGAATGAAAGCAGCGCCTGGTAAGCCTGTGTGTTGGCTGACGTGGGTGGTGCTCGGGGTGTGGCCTGCCCTCACCCTGCTGGGTGTCATGGTCCAATGGAAGGTGACCGCTGAGGGATACTCCCATACCAAGGGTGAGGAAAACTTGTCACTATCAACTGTTATTATTTCTGGTTTGCCTCCATTTACTGTTTTAAAAACAAATGTACACACATCATCTACATTAAAACATCTACAAAGCTATTAGCATACGCTAGCTATCTTCTGTCTTTAACTTTGGTGGTTCTCCTCATCGTCGACCCTCTGTCCTCCACAGTGATCATCAGCCGGCAGCAGAGGAGGATGCAGGTGATGCGGATTCGTCAGCGAGACGATCGCTATCGCAACAAGAAGAAGAAGAAGCAGCAGCACGGCTCCACCTCCCACCATCACCAGGCCAAGCAGCTTCACACTGAGCCCGCCTACCGCCGCAAGCCCAACCCTATCCGCCGCTACGACACAGACGTCCTCTCGCCAGTGAGGATCTCATTTTCTGTTGTTGTTGCTGCTGTCATTTTGTTTTGTTGATCATCTTCTGTCTTTTTTATGCTTCCTGCAGTGTGATTGGTCATTGCTCTGTGTTGTTGTGTGTGAGTGTGTTTTCATCTTTAAACCAAAGTCTTTCTCTGCCCCGTCCAGAGCTACATACAGAGTTTTCGAGACCGGCAGGTGCAGGCGCAGCCCATCCCGAGCCGGTTGGTCGGCCGACCGCACACCGTGGTGGATATGGGCTACGACTCCGGCTCCACGACGCCCCTCACCGGAGCTGCAGGACCTTCACTACGTGTCTGATCACTCCCACCTCCCAGAGGCCTGAACACACCACATGACTCTGCAAACACTACCCCACCTGGGTGTAATCACACCTGAGCTACAACAAACCACCACTGCAAAGGGTTTAAACATAATCTGGGTTTAGCCACACCCCTAAGAGGATGAAAATATATTTAGGGCTGGATTTACCCACAATGCAAAACATGTTTAACCCTTTACTAATTGAATTTTGGATTATAAAGCTCAGCTTTCCTTGTGTCTACCTGCTGGAGCCATCAGTGTGGTGCAGAGGCTTGGTTGACCTCTTTTCTTTCAGTACATTCAAATGCACAAATGCATGCATGCACTTACACAAACACGCACCGCAGCTACAATCTTAAGGGCCGACGTGGAAACCCGAAGCAGCCTGCTGTACCCGGCCCCAGCCTGTTTGTCACCGTCTCAACTCAAACCAGATCAGGGATCTCAGTTTCAGTCAAACCCGCCTCAGGTTCAAACACAGGCATTTTAAGAAAAATCACAATACAACTTAGCCTTCGTTCAGCGTGCTGTTTCTACCGCTGTCACCGACTTTCAACTGATGGTGCCGAAGCAACTAGTTCCTCAGCCTGTAGGCGTCTTAAAAGTCCAACAAAGATCATCTATAAAGGGAAGTAAGGGCCCTTAAATGCAACCCGGGATCTTTTATTTGCTCTCTGTGCCATCTGGACTACAAAAATCGTCCTTGAAATGGGGAAAGACGTCACCCTTGGTGCTGGACGATACACTTCTTAAAGCGTCAAACTGCTCTCCTTTGGCCGGGGAATCTGTTTAAATGGGTGCCTTGCCCCTCTGTGGACTGTACCACTCAGCAACAGGAGGGGGGTTACTGGCAGATCTCCCATCGACGGCTTGTTTTTGCATTAAATGTGATCACAGAAGGATGTTTCAGGGGGGTAGCCATGGAGCTACAACAAGCAGGGTAAAAAATACTGTTGGAGTCAAGTTGTCTTCACAGATGCCTGGATATACGAGAAGGATTTGCTTTTAGCTGACAGCAGAAAAAGCCACATTTACACTGGCACCTCATCTGAGATTTCACATAAAAAACGATTTCGAGGATTTTCAAGTAGAAACTACAATCCCTGATTATTTTACAACCTGAATTTCATCCCTGCAGTGCAAACTGTTCGCACACCAAGAGATTACTTACGCTGCTAAGCAGAGAATTACTATTTTTATTTCATAAGTATAGCTGAAAGATATGTTTCACTTGTTCCATCATCTGTCTGAAACGTTGACTCTTTAGCTCCAGTTGCTCCGGCAGAACAGAACAGCACCTTCTTCCTGATTTGTGCTGCAAACAATCAAAATCTGAGCAGTTTTAAAATGTGCAGAAGCAGCTGGTGAAAGCTAAAACTCTTCTCATCTCAGAACTAGCAGGATAAAAAATATAAAAAATGAGAGTCAGGCTGAGATGCCAGTGTAAATAAGGCTCATCGAGTCTGGATGCAAACAGTGGACCAGTGGCCATACCAACTTGTACTTAGACCAACAACTCCTTCCATCATGTGCATTGATTTTCTTTATTTAGGACAACATAACATTTCTGTCACCAGTGAAAATGTGAATACTTTGTTGTCGTCTTTACCTTTTTAAAGGAAAAGCAAGCAGCTGTGTGGGGAGGGGGGGGATGTCTGGTACGTTTTTATTCATCCGTGGGAAACGGAGATGCATGACCTCACCCCTCCGTCCCGCCCCCGACCCCACCAAACACCCTCCACCCTTTCATGTGCATCAATGTGAAATTTGTACATAAAACACAGCACTTACTAACTTTTTTTTGTTATTTTTATCATTTCATTTAAACCTTTCTTAAGAATCTAATGAAAGTGAGACATGTTCTTTTCCAGTGGGATGTATTTATTTGCTGATTTATTTATTTCTCGAGCCGTTCTGTAAAGGAGAGTGCAATGTCATCACTGTAGGCCAGTAACTCCATGCTTTTTTTTAAAAAAGAATTGAATTATGACTATGATTATTAAAGCATGTGTTCCTATTGGCCTGTATACGATCAATGTGTGTGAGTCGTCTTTTAGCTCAAGGACACGCAGACATCAATCAGCTGGAACATGAAATCCACTTTACTTTTATTAGCAAATAATATTTGAAAGTCACAAGGGATTATCTCTCTCTCTCTGTCCCTCTCTTTCCTGTATTTTCTACCTCACTCAACCTCTTTCCTCCTCCTATCTCTCGCTTCATCTCCTTTTAATCTCCTCCTCCATCTTCTCCTTTTTATCTGTCCTTTCTGCGTCCCTTTATTGATAAGCACAAACATGCACATACGGTTCACCTCATCCTCCTTAATGCTCCTGATCGGACAAAACAGTGACTCTGACCTTGAGGAACAGTGTGTAGGGAAGAAACCAGAAGAATCATAATGCAAGAGGTTTGGATCCATCTGCACACTTTGTGAGATGCAAGAGCAGAGGAAGTTGATGTGAAACAACACATTTTCTGTGACATTTAACTTAAATTGCAGAGCAGGAAGTGTATGCAGTGTTTTATTTTGGAGTCCGTCTGAAATGCTTTTACCTTCTTTCAGATACAAAAATGCTTTTTCCCATGTGATTTGAATATTTTACTGGCAAAAAATCTACATCTTATCAAGTCATTATTTATCTATTTAGTCCTTAGGGTTTCTTATTTCAAGATACAGACACAAGTAAAAAGGTTTCTAGCTTTCAGTTAAACACAGAAATGATTCTATTAGATGGAGTTTTTTTGCAGCTTGTGTATCCATAGTTAGCTACACACATGTATGTTGCATTCAGCTAAAACACACCACTAAGCAGAGATAAAGTTACCACCCTGCTTTAAAATCACAAATTGCAGTATGTTCAGGGGCTTTAATCATGAGTCTGTAAAGTCTTTTCACTTTTAGTTTTATTTGCACATCTTTTCTTGTTTCTTTTCCTCATCTGTCCAGAAGGACAGGTGTGTTGTTGTTTCTTCTTCTCCTCTGCAGATGGTTACATGATGTCTTTCTGGTGCTGCGTCGACTCGCTGACGACCTGCAGGGCAGAAACGCAACGGTCAGTAGACTATATATAAAACACACACCTAAAGAGACATTAAGACACTGTGTGAGCACCAGCACACAGGTTCTCTGTCTGAATAAATGCCTTTTGTTTCAAAGTAAAAGAGCCTGGCGCTGTGTTTGATTTTTCAGGGGCTGCTCACAGCTGGAAGAAAATGAAAACTAATTGTGGATGGAGGTCAAACAGCTCCAGGAACACCAGAAGTTTGATTGACTTGCGTTGTCCTGTAAGTATAAAATAGTTTTGATCCGTCACAAAACAGCCAGCAGGCCTTCTTGTCTTTACTGTTTATTAAATGCACTTCATATGTTTGTCTGTAATTTAGTTTTTTTCAGCTAGACTTGCTCATGTGGTTCTGAGAAGTTTTGCTGTTGTCAAGGATAAACCACAGATGGAGTGTTTTAAAAACTATTAAACTAGTAGTTTACTGAGAGTATACTTTACAGTGTACTTTCATAAACTATAAAGTGGGCTACTAGTATAAAACCAGTAAACTATCAGTATACTTATAGTATTGTTGCAGTACAAAATAAAACTTAGATGTAAACTAGTTGTGCACTCTTATGTTTATTATTCTTACACTTTTATAAACTAAAAAATGGGCCAATTTAGTCCCAAGAAGTATTAAAGTAGTACACTCTTTTTATAAGGGTCTGTTGGAAATACTCACTATGAATCACTTGTTTGTAAGACTCATACAAATAGAACTAACTTGATAAGATGGTGGAACTAAGCCAACAGGGCTGCACAGGAAGATGGAGATAACATATTACTGGAAAATAAAATGTGACTTGTCTTAACACGCCTGTAACGTATGTTTTCCCAAGAAGCTGCGGGTGCTACGTGTCTCCATTCGGGTGGGACAGGATATTTGGATGGCACACTCTGGCTGAACTAGTCGCTGCATGTGTGTGTGTGGAGGCGTGTTTGTCCCCTGAATGACATGAAACAACGTCACAATGTCCTCACGCTTTCAAAGCTGAAGACAAATGCTGTGTTGCTGAGGTCAAAGGTCATGAGTGCTAACTGAGCTTGTAAATTGTACATTTAGCTGCATCTAACTGAGCTATTATCAGGACAGGAGGTGAAGAGGTTATTTAGGGCAGAATGAACTAAAAGTGATCCAGTCTAAGTGCTGATCAATATAAATGTAGACCCATTAGTTTAGAAATGAGTCAATAAGTGAAAATCGAGGGGTTTAAAAGGTCACGTGTCGATCCACACCGAATCCTAAATCCTTGGTATTTCTTTGTTCTAGACTTTTTTTATGACAGATTTTCTTCTTAAGGTTATTTTTGGGGATGATTTTTACTTCGTTTTGTCGATGATAGAAGAGAAAAAGGAAATATCGGAGTGACTGATGAAGTTGGCTGGAAGCTTATAGAACAGATTATTCTGTTGAGGGATGATACTTATACATTTGTATGACAACTAAGAGGAAAATGTAGATGTGTTCCTGCTCTTCTGTGTGTGTTTTACCTCTCCATCGCGGGTCTCGATGGTCTTGATGAGGACAGTTTTCTTTGAATGCATCTCAGAGGAGCGCTGCTGGTGCTCGGGGCTGGTCTCTGTTTAAACACAGCAAGAAAACATCATCATCAACAGGACAGGAGATCATACCGCTGACATTAATAATCTGTTGTTTAAAGCAAAAACACAAGACGCATGCTGATATATTAAAGTTTACCATTTTAAACTCCCCCTAAAATAAGGTGACCAGATCCCAACAACGACGTGGGACAAGGGATAAAAATGCTGTGCAGTCCCTCGTAAAGTGGGACACCTGTTCACCATACCCTAAAATATAATACAGGAAGGATCCGAGAATCTTTTTCACATTTTATTTTGCTTATTTTATTATTATGGATGATGCCATGTGCTTCTTCCATTTGGCATTTACATGATGGTGGATCATAAATCAGTGAAATGCATTGTGGGAGAGCACTGCCTCCAGACCATGTGCGTCCTCTAGTGGTGTGTTCAGGTTACAGCAGGTGTGTTCATACCTCTGAAGCTCATGGTGGAGTAGCTCTGCACAGGCAAGGTAATCCTGCAAAGACAGAAATAAAAGTGTTACATAATATATTTAATCCTAAATCATAATTCTGCAATTAACGAAAATGTTGTTTTAAAGGCTACAGTCGTCCTTTAAAATCAGATTGTAATTCAGTTTAGCAGCAAACGAACAAACTTGTTTCAACAACAGAGCTTAATATTAAAACTCTTTTTACAGACTCAAGTCTTAAAATCCTTCTTTTCTTAAAGGAAGTCAACATATAAAATGTTTGAATCGATTTAGTTTCATATTCAGTCTTTGTTCCTCCATTATCACCTGCTCTCCTCCCCTTCCAGCAGCTTCCTGTAGGTGGCGATCTCCACGTCCAGCGCCATCTTGACGTTGAGCAGGTCCTGGTACTCGCGGAGGTGGCGCGCCATCTCGTCCTTCATGTTTGAGATCTCTGCCTCCAGCCGGGCGATGGTGTCCTGGAAGCCGCCGGCCTCGCGTCCGTGGCGGTCCTCCATGTCCCTCATCTGCCTCATCAGGGACTCATTCTGGATTTGTCAAAGAGACAGGAAGTGAGTCCATCTCTGTGTGTGTGTGTGTGTGTGTGTGTGTGTGTGTGTGTGTGTGTGTGTGTGTGTGTGTAACATACAGTGCCTTTGAGCGAGTCGATCTCGCAGGTGTATGACTGGATCTGGTGTCTGAACTCCATGGTCTCCTGCCGGGCCTGTTTCAGTGCCTCGTTGTTTTTATTCACTGCCTGGTTCAGGTCGGACACCTGGAGGGACAAAGGTCAAGGTCACACCAGTGCTATTATTACTTGCTATAGAGATCTAATCTCTTTATTTATAATCTTTAAAGCCCATCATGATAACAATGTCTCTCTCTCTCACCTTTGACTTGTACCAGTCCTCGGCCTCGGAGATATTCTTGGCGGCGATGCCCTCATACTGGGCTCTGATGTCTCGCAGCGCCGCCGTCAGGTCCGGCTTGGACATGTCCATCTGAATCTGCACCTGAGACTCCTGCATCTGCATCTGCAGCTCGCGGATCTCCTGCAGGAGGATGAGGAGGATGAGGAGGAGGAGGAAGAGGAGGGAAGTCAGGTCAGAGTACAGAAGGGATTAGTTCTGAATACAGTATGTGTCCACACGTCCAGGTGAGAACGGGAGTAGCAACCAACCACCCTTACCAAAAAGTTGTATACTTCAAGTTTATTTTATGAAGTATACATAAGTAAAGTTCAAGCATATTTCCCCAAAGTATACTTTATAAGAAGAAGAAGAAGAAGAAGAAGAAGAAGAAGAAGAAGAAGAAGAAGAAGGAACCTCTTCATGGATCTTCTTCAGGAAGGCGATCTCTTCCTGAAGCGTCTCGATGCGTCTCTCCAGGTCCAGACGAGCCAGAGTGGCAGCATCCACATCCTGACACAGATCGGTAAGAAACGATAAAAAGTAAGTCCAACAAAAAGGTATGTCTATATGCATGATCTGGGTCTCTATGGATAGGTAAGACCTCAGAGAATTCATCCCCAGTGTCAGCAACATTGTGACTGTTACTATGCCGGAGTAAATTGTGATGAACCAAACGAAAAATATACATTTGTATCCTCTCCTAAAATGTTTTCTAGATTAGACAGTGGATAACACCATTATAGCAGTGATGCCATGCACAGAGATGACACTGAATTCATTCAGCAACTCCTTGACTACAACTGTGCCAAAGCAGATATAAATAACACAAAGCACAGATTATACAAAGGTTTTAGTGAGGATAAGACCAGACGGACTCCCATTTGGCCACTTGGATACCCAAAGTGTGCCAAATGGGTTTTCTACCTCTTGAAAGGGAATCTGGCTCTAAAATACTACTGATATCCACTACAGGAGGCGATGTGCACACAATGGAGCCTTTGGCCATGACATTTACCCTGTTTATCATCACACTCTACCATTGTGCACAGTAGAAAATAAATTAAAAAAAACAACTAGATTGTATAATTTTGACTCCAAATGGAGTAATTTTATTATAATAATGAAATGTGATCAAGTAAAACTTCAGATAATAACAAATGAGATCAATAACAATGTAAGTAAGATAAGAATAATCCAAACTCAAGTATGTACATTCAATATAAAAACAGTTAAAAATATTATAAAGTAAAAAAAATGAAGTTTTATGAGGCAGAGTTTTAACACACAGCTCAGCCGAACCGGGTAAGTTCAGCATTTATCTCTGAATTCTTACAGAGAAGAACTTACATTTCAAAGATGTCTCTGTTTGGAGTACTTGTAAATACCTTCTGTAGTAATACACAGTATACCAACAGTAATAATACGCAGTATCAGTAATACATGAGGGACTCACCGCCCTGAAAGCAGCCAGGTTGTTTTCTGCGTCTTCTTTTTGGAGAATCTCCTCCTGCAGCCTGACGACAGACAATGACACCATAAATCATATTGCATTTATTGTTTAAATATATCTAATTTAAACTAAGCATTTATTTTAAGGAAATCCCTGCGCCCTTTGTCCCTTTTCTCTATAACTGCTGCATAGTTTTTTTCCAGGAAACGCTCTAGAAAATGATTAGGAAATCACAGGAGTGTTGTGGAGAAATGCTGAATCATGTCTCTATTTTGGTGACCTAGAAGTAGTCAAATTTAAATATACTGAATCTAAAAAGATTGGAATTATCCTGAAGAATACCCATAGTAACACTACAATAAGTAGTTTTAACTGTCAAATGTAGAAGTCCCCAACATTGCTTAAACTGAGTGGTTTTTAAATGTTTCATCTCACATATGTTTAGGAAATGATTTTGCCAATAAAACATCTGAGCTGAAACACAAAACACAAAATTAAACAACATCTTTATGTTTGTAACAAAAGCTCTTAAGTTATTATTGTAATCCTCTGAATAAATACTCATTTTACTAATTAAGTCAGGGAATACAAAGTCTGCTGCACATTTAATGTTACTGAACTTACAGCAATAAAAACCCAGATAAAAGTGAAAACTCTTTAAATCCCTTTAAAGGACCTTCCAGTGATTCTTTTATATTCATTATTTAATTGCAGTAGCGCTGTATTTTTATAAAACTGGCACTTCAAATGTAAACCAGAGGACGGACAGATCGTTAGAGGTCCTTCAGATATGTGGAGCTCTTTCCTCTCCTTTTATAGAAGACGATACTGTAAACATGTGTGTGTGATGAGCACTAACTTTGGTCAGACGCGGGCAGTAACACACACACATTTTTATAAGAGAATATTATAGATTAGAAAGAGTCCGAGCAGCAGACGACTGTTTGACTTTAAATTTGTGTTGTTCTCCGGTTTTGGAACCGACCTGATGAAGACGTTTGGGATTCAGCAGGACGAAGACGAGTTAATACTGGAATTAGAGCTCATCGTCAGGTTTAATTTAAGATCATACAGACTGCTGAAAGCCTGGGAACATGTCTTTACAATCATCAGTCTATATTAAATGGGTATATATGTAACTTGAATTTTATGGAACATGTTTTAATTATTATTAGAATATGAAGTATAAAGTATTTAAAGACCAGCATCATTGAAATGCTGCTTACTCCTGCATCAAAGATAATACTTAGACTTTTCTGTATCCACAAGAGTCTCAGCTTTACAGTGATACCCAATTAATGTAATTCAAGACTGTTCAGGGACCCCAGTATGCAGAAATATTCAGATACACCGTTATAGAATCGGAGACAATAACACATTTATACTGCATGTGATTATTATAAAGTGGGCATGTCTGTAAAGGGGAGACTTATGGGTACCCATAGAACCCATTTTCATTCATATATCTGGAGGTCAGAGGTCAGGGGACTACTTTGAGTTTTTCCTTGCTAAAATTTAGCCTAACTTTAGCCCAGCGTTATGTAGCAATCTTTACCGATAAGGTGGTATGCCATGGTTGGTGCCATTGGATTCATTATGTTTTCTTGTTTTATATGATATCTGTAGCTTCACTGTAGCTCTAAAACTGAACCTGCTACAGCCTCTGAAAAACAGTAAAGTCAGTCGGGATCGCGGGTCTCTGAGGGTTAAAGATACTTCCTGTAACCACAACAAACAGCAGATAATTCTGCCAGCTGAGAGACTTGCTCATCTCCCACACAGCTGGTTAAATCATGTCTTCATCACATCCCTCCATTCATCCACCTGTCCATCCACTCCTTCATTCACCTTCATGTAGTCGGTGATTTGGTTCACCTGTTTACTGGACTTTCAACGTCAAACTACCTCTTAAAGTCAACGTTTTCACATGTTTTAATCAGCACGTTTATTAATTTCTTTCTCCCTCTGAGTTGCTGCAAAATCCTTTTTTTCCACCTTTCTGTCATATTTACACACACAGATTTCTCTCTCTGCGTCTCACAGACACACACACACACACACACACACACACGCACACACACACACACACACACACACACACAACCTTGTAAGCAGCTGACATGTGCATTCACACCTCTTCTTAAAGGAACACACACGCCGTCTTGCCCCTCCCACCTGATTTTGAGCTTGTCCACGTCGTCGACCAGGTTGTCCCGCTCCACCTCTATACGCGACCTCTGATTGGTCAGGATCTCCACCTGCCTCCTCAGCTCGCTCATCTCCTCCTCGTACAGGTCGGCGATGCGAGTCGGCTCGCGGCCGCGCAGCCGCTCCACCTCCACAGCCAGCGCTTGGTTCTGCTGCTCCAGGAAGCGGACCTTCTCGATGTAGCTGGCGAAGCGGTCGTTCAGGTGCTGCAGCTCGACCTTCTCGTTGGTCCGTGTGGTCAGGAACTCCTGGTTGAGGGCGTCGGCCAGGCTGAAGTCCAGCGTCTCGCCCATGCCGGCGTAGGAGCGCCCGATAGAAGACCGAGAGGTCGCCAGGGGCTTCCCGTAGTAGCTGGAGGAGACCCGGTAGGCCGGCGCGGAGCTGCTCCGGGTCACTTCATAGACCCTGGAGGAGGCATGGCCCCCGCCGCTGCTGCTGTGGCCCAGCAGAGAGCGGTTGAGGGAGGGTGAGGCGTAGGTGCCCTGGCCAAAGGTGCGGCGGTAGGAGGAGGCGGTTTGGGCGGAGGAGCTGTAGGAGGCCATGTTGGAAGACAAGGAAAGCCTGGTGAGGGCTGCAGCAGAGGGGAGCACTGACGGAGAACTTACTGCCACTGGCTATTTGTAGTTACCCCCCTCCCTCACTTTCTACCCCCTCCTCCCTCTGTCTCCTTCTCTTTCCTTTCTTACCACCTCTCCTTCATCTACTCCCTCATTCTTTCTCATCCTTTCCTCTCCTCTCACCTTCTCCGTCCACCCCTTCGTTCTTCTTTTCATTCTTTATTTCATTTTCTCTCTTCCCCTTTGTCTCTCATGTTCTTCTTCAGCATCAAATCGCCTGTGTCACTTTATACCCGGAAAATCATTTTAGTAATCTGTGATGCTGAGAAGTTTGTACACAAACATGATTTAGTTCAACACAGATTAATGTCCCTAAAAGTTAGGGTGTTAAACCTTTAGATCTGGCAGTAACAGCTCTGGATGACGATGGAAGAAAATGAGACAAATTGCACCTTTTAATAAGGCGAAATAACCACAATCACAAAGACAGAAGTAGTGCGTTGTAATTAATTGCTCTACATTCATTTTTATTATTTTATATTCTACTGCATCGATATACCCAGCTGTTTCAATGCACTTTTATAAGGCATGAATAATGAATAATAATGAAGGATACATGAATACAGTTGGGCTCATTGGATCCACAAGAGTCTCAGCTTTACAGTGAAACCCAATTTATGTAATTCACGACCGTTAGTATGCAGAAATGTTCAAACACACCATTTTAGAATAGGCAAAAATAACATATATATACTGCATTCAATAAAAAACTGCATGGTTTTTGCCCCAAACTGCATGTGGTTATCATAAAGGGGGCATGTTTGTAAAGGGGATAGTTGTGGGTAACCATAGAACCCATTTTCATTCACATATCTGGAGATCAGAGGTCAAGGGACCCCTTTGAAAATGGCCATGCAGGTTTTTCCTCGCCAAAATTAGCTCAACGTTGGATGATGATGATATGTATTTGTATGTATTTAATTGACCAATGCGGCACATTGCAGCAAAAACTGAGCCAGGTTTTTGCAGGAGTCCTCTGCATTGATTGAAATGAATGAGGGAGTCTGCGTTTTTGTCTCTAAATGTAACCACATGTTAACCACAGTGAACTCTAATATGGGTGGTTTTGGAAGGTGATGACTTCCTTCTCTCATCTTCCCCTGCCTCTGTGATCTCATGACATTACGATGTGAGGATGCGAAGACTTTGAAAACTGTGTGTCGTCCTCACATGGTGAGGCAGTTTGTTAATGACGGCGCCTCTGTGTGTGTGTGAGGGGGGGAGCTTTGACTAACCTGCCTTAAAAAGGAAAACTATCCCATCCTGAGAGACGGGCAATGTGTCCCTGCAGGAGCTCCTAGAGCAGGAGAAAGCCCACATTCCCAAACAATATGTGCCATTACTGATGACATCATTAGTGAGTGTGTGACAGTGAAGTGGATTTAAAGGGAGGTTCCCTCTGGACTCACATGTGCTCTGAGTCATGTTGTATTGAAAAAAACATGTTAACACTTCATTATAGCTGCTGTTGCATTTTCGGGAATCATTTTTAACCAAATTTTATTTAAAAGTTGTTCTGAGAGAATCAAATCAGCTGCAAAATCTGTGGGTTTATTACAAACTTTCTCAATAAAATAGCAGGACACACAATCTGTGCAGTATGCATTTATTGGATCTTTACACAGATAAGTGTGCACATTGATTCTCAACTCCAGCAGTGATCTTTATACAGTATAAAGAATGATCTTATTAAAACATATACAGAAATAATTAAATATTATGGCCATTCCCATGCTCTGTTATGTCTCATAAGTTGTTGCAGCAATTTTTGGACCGATACCATTTGTTACACAGATTTGGTGCTAAATTTAACCATTTTTTACCACTGGAGAATTGATAAAAAATGATCAATAATCCCTCCAAGATACCACGTTAAGACACCAAGGCCTTGAGGAACACCATAGAAAAAGTCATGCTGTGATTTGGGATTAAAAACTTTTGACATTTGGAGATTTCTGCAAGAATTGCATTTTTCAGTGATTGGATGGCGAGCACTTCTGTTGTTTAAAGTGCTCAGAAACCCCCTTATTGTCAATCTAGCTAGGAAAGCCATCCATCCTCTGAATGCTCTAGGTCTCTAGTCTGATCCATCCATCCTCTGAATGCTC